>UCOK01017841.1:0-31855 GCA_900474325.1 Synergus umbraculus
CGAAAATTATAGATAAATATTTTTTCACTCTGTAACGTTAATCGTTTTGCAAGTATAAGACTGTATATAGAGCAAAAAAATATTTAATTTCGATATTTTTTGCATAAAACGAAGAATTCAAAATCTAACTTCCAAATTCAATATTTTTAATTTACTTGAAAAATATTTGAATTAGAACTTTTCTCGCTCTGTGCACATAATTATAGTTGCAAATTAATTAATTCTACAGAGGGAAATAATTCAAATTTTTATATTTGTTAAGTAAATTGAAGAAATCGAATGTTTAGATTAGAACTTGCCTCCAACACCCTTAAGATGTCTTGAAACCTTGTGAAATCTGTAGAAATTTCTAAAAATCTCTGGAACATTCTTTTGAAAACTCTTTCAAACTTTTATAAAAATCCCTTGAAATCTTGTGCAAACTCTTGAAAATTCTTGAACTGTTTTGAATTCTTTTAAGTATCTTTTTACGTTTCTTAAGATATATCTTGAAATTCCCTAATATGAAACATCACTTAAAACCTTTATAAAATCCCTTGAAATTTCTTAAAAACCCTGACAACGTCGGACAAATTTCTACTAGTAAATAAATAAAAATAAAATGATTTTGGGAACTTTTTTGATATTCTTAATCCAAAAATGCAAAAAAAATATAAAATAAAAATTTTCTTCAGATAAGACGTCTGAATCTTCAACCCAATCTAAATTTAAAATTTTAAATCTTAAAATTTGGTGTAAAGTAAATGTTTTCCAATAAATAGAAATAAAGTATAAAAGATACAAATATTTGTTTAATAAATTTCAAAAATATTAAGGACACAGAAACATGGGTATAAGGATGTTGTCATAAAGGCAAAATAATTCAGCAGTACTCATTTCCTGAAGTCGTACTACATTTCTCATCCGGTGAAAACTGTCCAAACGCGTTTGCAAAGAATATAAATAACACAAGTAAAAAAATTATAGTAAACAAGAAACCTCAAAAGCACGTACACGTGTGAACTAAAATTCACACCAGTAATTTTTTAAGTTTACCCAGTTTATTCTTAAGTAAGAAATTTTTCAAAAATTATTTTTTTAATTTTTTAATACTTTATTTTGAGTATAATAATAATATTCACGTAAAGTTTACATTCCTCTACTGTGTCTTAATAAGTGTAAGTGTAATAATAACTCTTGTAAGTGTCTCATAAATTTTTTTTGCATCTTGTTGAGAGCTTAGAACGTATTAAATCTTTACTGTGGTCTATTTTCCACACTGTACTTCACCAAAAGCCGCGAAAAGAACTTTTTCGAAAGGATTTAATTGAACAGTGGCTCCGGCAGGAAATTAATTCGTTGAGTTGGGAAGCATTTCCGTGTTTGCGTGAAATTGGTCCCAGTCGTCACATTTCAACTTCTCCCGAAGCGCCCCGACTACTTATTCAGGAGAATATAAGCTCAATGCTTATACACCTTCGTATTATACACTCAAATCGTTCATTTTTCTTCTTAATTTATGCTTGCACTACGCATAGTAATATTTAAAAAAAATAGGTAAATAAATACTTATAAAGGAAAATAAATTTAAAGAACAAAAAGACCTTCTTTTTTAATTATAAAGATAGAAATCAATGGTCTGTTTAAATTTGTATCTTATATACACACAAAAATAATATATTTTTGTTAATTAATTAAACCGTGAAATAATTCGATATTTTTTATGCCTGGTTGACAGGAAGAATTATAGACTTCTAAATGAAATTTGGGTGTATATATATATTTTTACGAGAATAATCCTCAATATGAAAAAAGAAAGAAGGGAGAAAAGAATGTACAAAAAATGTCTCATGTAATGACTAAATCAGCGAAGCGTTACAAAGATCTGATGTAAGGTAATCGAATTTGGTAGGATTCTAAGTAAATTTTCTTCATCAACTCGATTAACTCGCAGAGGTCCCGTTTCCTTTTATCCCCATTCCACCCTGTCTCTTAATACGGCGTGTCTCATAATGGCAACGCTCGTCTAATCAACGCTCCTGAAAGAATCGTCAGCCTTAATTGCATTCAAAGCTGAATATAATAGATAACATAATAAGATTAACCGTTTCTCTTTCAGTCCAACATATAATTTTCCGAGAATATAGTTACTTGGAATGAGACCTCTCTAATTTATTTCGCAAATGAAGATAATATTAATTAAAATAATATTAAAATTTTAAAAACCTTTGTTAGCATTTTTACATCTAGGGGAAGTCTCGAAGAGCATTAAATCCTCGTATAAAAAATGAGGTACGAATGTAATCCTGAGGTCATCGTCAAGTAATCGCACAAACATAAAATACAGCCCCAAGTCCGCAAGTTTTTTAATTAAAAACATGCGGACATATGTATCAAGAGCGGAAACTAATAAATTCTAATGAGTCCAAAACATATTACAACTTTTTCCAATTATAAAAAATAATCTTCTCTTTTGTAAATAATTCGAAAATTATTTTATTAATAGATTTACTCTTAAGATTACACAAATGTCAGATAATATCCAAACGTCCATCGATTAATTTATGCTAATGGTCTAATTTTCTCCTCAAATATTTCCTTAAACGTTTAGTTTACAGGCCTCTAATTAAAACGATAAACTTACAATTAGACACGTCTGATATACGAGTCTATTCAACTGTGAGTTCGACGAAGAAATTATACTCTTTTAACTTTTTACAAATAATTAATACTAAGATGAGGAAGCTAGGAATAAAAATTCAATTAATTTTTTTTAATTGGAAATTTGAATACAAAATAAATTTTAAAAAATGTATTAGAGAGCCATCAGTCGTAAATTTATTAAACTTTTCTCAACTGGTAATGTTAAACTTGCTAGAACACTACCTTCTGATACTCGGAATCCAGGTTGTGTCGACATCTGCGAAAGAAACCCAGAACCAACAAGTATCACTTCTAATCGATTCGAAATAATAATCAATACTAAATTAACAATTTTATCATAAACCTCATAATAAATAACTCCAAAATATTTGCTTTGTTTCTTTTATATTAAAAATATTTTATTTAAAATATATAAGTAATCATTTTCATTTTCATACAAAGTAATTATTTAAATATTTTAAATCATAAAAATTATAAATTAGTGGTACATTATAAATTATTATACGATATTGTAAATCAGAAATATTAAAAGTCGCTAACTGTAATTAACTTTATACACAATATTTCTTCTTAGAATTAGTGAGTATTTTAAATTTCAGACCTTCCTTCGAGAATTATTATTCTTATTTCTTCTTTAAATTGCAGGAGAGAATATAATAAAACTGATCCAATCTTTATCGAAGAAGATAAACGGAATCTAAACATTTTCATACTCGTTCTTCGGATATCTCAGAAAATAAGGATAATCCTCACTTGATAGCGATTTTTTCAAGGAGGATTCCGGCATCCTCTTTTCATGAAGATTTCCTGCCCCACGAAGGTTTATAGGAATCTGCGACCTTTCATGCAGATTATTTTTTCCCACATTATAGCTTGGATACTTCAGTCTAAAAATGGGGATGGATTTTTCCTCAAGATTATCCACTCCCCGAAGTGGTTCTACTGCAATGATTACCTCTGCTTCATTTTCTTCATCTATATACCTTTGATCATTATAAGGATCTGCAGGAGCGCAAAGCACTCCATGAATGGTCAAAAGTGTCAATATAAGCTGAAAATAATTTCAAATAAATTAAAAAATAAATCTTTTAGAATAAATCATTAGGTCAATTTTTAAGTCACCTTTAAATCTTTCTCACCGCAAAAGAAAAATTTGAATAAATTTAAATTTGATTAATTCAAAAATCACTTTTAATAATCATTATTCAATCCATTTTTGGAAACGACGACATTCTTAGTAATGATTCACTGAACACGGCACATTTTACACAGTTTTTCAATTTCTATTTTTTCAATTATTATTTCTTCACTGATGATGTTAGAAATATTGCAAAACAAAAGGAACAAATAATTATTTCAATTTAATTTTTAATTACTAATAAAATATGGAACTTTAACCTTTGACTTAAAAGCACATCACTTACCTTGATCATGTTCGTTCGAAGTGTTTCGTGCAACTATCCGCGGAATCCTCTCGATGACACTGTTATATATATGTACAAGCCAGTACCGGTCTCACATCATGGAGAATTGATATTTTATTTTTGTAAGCTTTCCAATTGGTCTTTTTTTCAAAACTGGATTTTAATCCACCTCAAACATCAACTTATATCAGCAGGGCAATAACTTTTCCGCTGAAAAATAAATAAATATATATATATATATACATAAGAATTAGTCTAAACCCTTGAATTTTATTAAAGTACAATGCATTTTCTTACATAACTAAAATTCTAATTTGAGTGACATAATAAAATAAAAAAGGTCTTCATTCACTTTTCATTCATATAAATGATCAAAGAAAAAAAGGTATTCTGTTTTGCTAGCCATTCATCAATTTAAATAAGAAATCTTACGAAACATCTTTTCGAAGAATTTTTCCCATCGAAGAAAACTTTGAAAGAAGTATCCTTTCACAAACCTATTCATCATTTTGTAAGAACAGAAAAAAGGAATTCTTTAAAAATATTTATACTTTATAAGAAAGTTTGATATATCCATAGGGTGAAGTAAATGTTTCTTTTTTCAAGAGTCATGCGCCTGTATTTTTAATTGACACTTATTTTCCCACACCGACTAAATAATTTAACGTAGGTGTTCATCTCAGAAGTTCCTTGAACTTGCCATTCCCTCAAGGTTGATCCTCAAAGATCATCGATCCTATCTTAAAATAATCTACTTGTAGCACCATATTTGAAACTGAAAAGAATTTATAACGGACTCTGTAATTTATATCTTGAACATTCAATTTCTAAGACTAAAAAAAAGCAAAAGATAATAATATTTTGAGAAGAAATGTATGCTCTCGTATGAATAAAGAACCAGATTCGGAAACTTTGCAGCCCACACTTGATACGTATTGAATAAAAATTTGTATCAAACTCCTCTGATTTCTGATCTACTCCATAGTTGTTGTTAGGAGTGTATTTAATTTCATACAGAATCAATAAATTCGGCGAATGTTAATTCGGGTTGAATATCTAAATCTAATTACTGTCAATAACTTTTCTCGTAACAATATGGATTCTTTTAATATTGCACTTTCTTTATTAGAACTTTGATTGTAAACTCAGGGCTCTCAATACATGTATGTAGAAAAAGACAATGGAAAGCATGTATGGTGTTTCTTTTCTTTTACCCTGACGTATTATACATACGTGACGACAAGAATGACGTATAGCATTTTCTATTCTTAACTTTTATAGAGCACCTGTGGCATAAAGTCGTTAATCTTCAGCAATAAAGCTTTATACGCATGTAAACTTTCTGATGTAATATTCACCACCGTTTTTTAATTGATAGAATTTTGTACAAGACTTTTTCTATAAAATTTCTAAATTAAGTTAAATAAATTAACCACCAAGTACTTATTATTACTCTTTTCGACTTCAATATTAAGAGAGGATAATGAATATAAAAATTTAAGGGTAAATGCACTTTAATCAAAATATAAAAATAACATGCATCATATTTTAAAATAATTTCTAATAGAGAAGTCGAATAAATTATGAATCTACCTATAGATACAAAACATCTGAGTGACCAGCAACTCAAGATGAAGTAATTTTAATTATAGAAGTAATTTTTTTTTTAATTTTCAAAGGCAGACAGAGTTTAAATCCTAATCACTATCAAAGACGTTGGAATCGCTGCAATCGCAGGAATCGATGCTATTTCTGCAATAGCTGCAATCGCAGGAAACGCTGGAATTGCTGGTGCCGGAAGAGCTATCAGAGTTTTCTTCACAATCTGAACAGCATGAACATGAACAGGTAGATGAACATAAACAGACAGATGAACATATACATGAAGAGTCGCTGTTGCGAGATTCCGAAGGATCCCAAGAAGTATCTGAATCACAATCACCATCGGAATCCGAACTAAGATTAACTGCAAAAAAAAATATTTAAAAAATATAATACATATAGGAAATAAGAAATATGAAAATAACAAATTTAAAAAAAAGAAACTTACGATATTCTTTTAGATAAGGATTGAAGTCTAACTTGAGTTTTCTCACGTGTTTCAAGGCTTGCTTGCTCAATTTTTCCACCGCCTTTGCCAATTTTTTCTCACGATGAATTTCTTCAAGCTTTCGCAAAACCTCTTGTTTGAATTCATACGACGTTTGCGTTTTTTCTGGTTTTTCGCGCTTATTTTTCCCTGAAAGAATAAAGAAACACAAATATTAGTAAACTTATAATTATAAATAAAAGTTACTTGAAAAAGAATTTATTCTATACAGACGTATAGTAATTTTAAAACCTACCATCCAAAGCACAAGCAGAAGACTTACTCGGATCTTCAGCTGACTTATTATCATTTTCAGAATTATTTACTTTCCTCTCGAATAAACACTGATTTTTAATTACTTCCGTTAATAAAGGCTTGTCACAATTTTTATCCTGAAAATCACACTCGTTATTTTTCAAACCATCAGCTGTGGTCAATTTTTGGAACACGGATTGAACGATATTTTCCAAATTAACCCATTTTGCAGATTCTGTAGATTCTAATTGTTTTTTAGATGACAAATCCTCTTGTTTAAAATCCGTATTAATTGGAACTGTATTTAACTTTTCTGAATGATAATTATTAGGAGCATTCGACTTTATTAATTCATGATCACTTTTAATATTCTCAGCTTCAATTTTAATCTTGTCATCATTCTTTTTGTCATCATGCTTTTTATTTACTTTATCTTTGTCCTGGTTTACCAATTTCTTCTCCTTTCCATTCAATACTTTCTTCTTCGTTTCCGGTTCTGTGCTCTTAACAGTTTTACGAGTTCTAGATTTCTTTGATAAAGTTGCTTTCTTCTGATCATCAACTTTTTCAATATCTGCATCCTCGACAGCTTTATTTCTCTTATTCTTCGATTTTTTAATCATAGTTTCCTGATTTCCGGCATCCTTTCCTTTGATCTCAGCTTTCGATATTTTCTCCTCCCCATCTTTAAAATGTACCTTCTTTCGACCTTTCTTCTCAATTTTAGCTTTATTCTCTTCAATATCCTTTCCATCAACTTCTGGAACATTTTTTGTCTTCTCTTTTCTTTGACGCGGTCTTTTAATAACATCACCTTTTTTTTCAATACATTCCTCGTTAAGAGATACCACGGTTTTCTTTTTCGCATTTTTCTTCTCTTTCCCAAAATCCTTTTCTTCGATACCTAAATTTGAGGATATTTCTTCATTATTAAGATTTTCTTTCTGTTTTATTGGTTGTTTCTTCTCCTTAAATTGAACTTGCCATTTTCCTTTAGATTTTTGATTCTCATCTCCATCAATACCAGTTTCTTTCCCAGAACCAATTTCACTCTTCTTTACTTCATTTTTCCCTTTCTTTTTAGATTTTTCCTCTCCCATTTTTCCACTTTCCCCACTAACTGTTAACTTTTCCTTTTTGGCTGATACACGTGCGCCCTTCGACTTTTTTCCTTCCCTCATGACGTCATCTGAACCTGAATGCATCGTGTTCGTTGCATCTGTTACACTCGCGTGACGACGATCGGTTTTTTTTGTCTTCCTCTCATTAGTTTTTTTTTTCACGGCACCTGTTGATCCTCCTTTTAATATAGAATCGTTTTCACTCGTGGGAGGTGCATTTTCTTTCATATCAGCAGAACCACAAACATTTTCATTTCCTCCCCTTGTTCTCGACGACCTTGGGCGACCTTTAGTTTTTGTGTTCTTATTTTTAGCTCCTTTTTCATCGGAATTTGATCTACTTTCTTGCAAGGGCTTTTTGTTTTTCACAATCTTGTTTTCCAAGTCTTCGCGGATCCGATGAAACTCTTTCTTTGATTTCAATTTATCAATATTATTCCAAAAATCTACAACCTCGGTTTCCTTCACATCTAATGCAATTTTGAAAGCTCTGTACTCATCTTCATGAAATGATTGTTTTCGCACGTGGCTCGCACCCGCTTCGGAATTCATGACCTCTTTCAAAAATTACCTCGAAAAACAGTGGCTGTAATAAATTTAATTGTGTAATTTCTAGCATATTTTCCAATGCAACTTTCTTAATGTGAATGTACACAGAAATAAACATTATTCAAAAATTAACAGATATAGAAATGTTATCAATACTGAGATATTACATTCATAATTAATAACTGACATTCATATTCTTTCTTTAATGAAAATAAATAAATATATAAAAATATGACTTTAGTTTGGTACAATTCACGTCTATTTATTGTAAAATAATATTTTTTTACCTACGCCACGGTTTAAATGCAGCAATCTCAGAAATTCGTTGGAAATTATTAAGATCAACCAAAACCAACTTCCTAAGTCACTCACTGGAAGCTCACTGAGCCTCAGGACTCACAATTTGTTTACTTACAAAAGGTCACTGAACATTTGAAGGCTCTTTCAAACTAATAAGTTTACTAACTAATATTTACGAATCTCTGAACTTGACAATTTTGAGAACTTAAATTTCTATTCATAAATTTTTAATTTACAGTTTTAATTACAGTTTTTAATTACAGTTTTATAAGAAAAAATATTGTTTTTTTATGTATAGCAAGAAATTTTCTTATTTCTATTATAATATAATAAAGCATTTACAATAATCTGATATCAAACCATTTTTGTAAACTATAATATCCTCTTGATATTTGCTTGCTTTTCATTTAAAAAAATGATGAAATTTCCCCAACAAAGTTCAGTGGTTATTATTCCACTTCATCGTAAAGACATCAAACTATCAAAACACGTACTCAAAAAAAATTTCCGCAGACAACATGCAACATATCATGCGCCGGTGATCACAGAAACTTGAGTTTGTTTTCTTCAATCAGTTCTGAAAGCTCACAAGTATGCAAAATATTTTAAAAATATTGACGTTAGATTGTAAATGAGGAAACATTTCTCAGTACTAAACTCTCTTAAAATGAAGTGCATTTTTCGAATTTTCATTTATTCCTCTTGAGTATTTTCTGTTTTTGTTTACTCAATCTCTAAATTACTCAATTATCTAAACCGCGCAGTTCTCAGATTTTTGCAAAATGAGGAATATGTAAAAGTAACATGAAATTACTTTTAATAAAAATATTTTTCATAGAATAAATTAAAGTAAGAGAAGAAATTAGCGGGAGAATAAGCTTATAAAAGAATGTAAATTATGAGGTATTTCGAAGTCAATTCCCAGAAATCTTCGTTCTTAAAAAAACCGAGTTTGATAATAAACAGAACAATACTCTAAACCCACACTGGGACATTCATTGAAAGCTGACGTCAACGATTAAGGCTCTTGGACTTGAATAACAGGAGTTTCTCAGGAACGAGCTAATCAGGATTAAAAGTGCCCTCGTGTAAAGAAATCCTGAGAAATAAGGATTCCCTTCAATTTCTTTTTTCACACATCAAGCATTTTTCTAGAATCATGCAATATTTATTTTTGAAGAGCTATTTATTTAAATATGTAATTGAAGCTTTATATGTATCTACATAGGAATAATTTAAGGAGATATGCTCTCTTATAATGGTTTGCGTGGGCTTGCATTCAAGTTTATATTTCGATCAACTTTACCTACATATATGTATACCTGTTGGAAATTGTCATGCATCTCCCACGCACGAAGACTTGATTGCCCATTTTAAAAATCACGTAATATTTCCCGAGACTGAATAATAAATACAGTAAATAGAAATTCTAATTCAAATAAGGTAACATTGAAACATTAACATAACATTCTTCTTTCATTCTCTTGTTCTCTTATTCTGTACCTAGTGGATATTGAATTGTCCCGATTCTTCAATCACATCTGAAAGTACAATACTTTGTATATGTTATAAGGTCTATACCTGTCGATATATTTATTTTAATCGATTTCACCCCCGCAAGCAAATCCTGTTGACTGTGTCTCGAAAAATAAACGCCCACGTTTTAAAGGCGAATGTTATGCACCATTATTATAGAATAAAATTGATTTTAATTGAAACTATTGTCGACTTATAAAATATTCTCAGTTCTTGGCAATTTTTTTTATCGAAATTGATTTTTCTCACTTCTTAGGCATGACAAAGCTAAAAGCTACATTGAATCTGGAAAATCTTGAGATTTTCTATATTCAATTTCTTTCTATAAATTCAATTCTTTCTAGATTCAATAAACAGTCTACTGTAAGAAAAATCCAATTAAAATAACAATTTATGTTAAAAAGCTGCTTTTGTCAAAAGTGTCCCCTTTCTATGGAATAACAGATATGAAAATGATGTTTCAGTGTGTGATGAAGGGTGTAAAATATCTGAAAAAGATGTACTCTAGCTCTGAGGCGGTCCTTTTATTTCTTTTTAAAGCACTCTCTACGGAAATAAGTATTAGTGCCTTTTATCACGAAGCACCACTGATTTTCCACCCTTTTCCATACGACGTCTGCGCGTGCTAGACCGGGCTCTATAAAAGCGATGCGAGGCGTCGCGACGCTCCAGACGCGAAGCACGCGTATCACCGACAATGTAACCGTGCTGTTTTCTTAAATAATAATCTGTGATTAGACACTTGTCACAAGTCTCTTCAGTGAAAAATCGTCGACCTCGTTAAAAGTCGATGATATACATAAAGCGCGCAAAAGTAAAAGTGCACCGATAATTTTTCGGGTGAAAGTTTCCAAAATCGGGACTAAAAATGTAAACATTAGGAGCAGATAGTTGCTCAGCGCTAAAGATTCATTGATAAGAAACTGTGCCAATTATCAAGAGATTGCCGTAACGAATCCTGGTTTTGCTGAGAATTTTTCTGCTATAACGTGACGTCAAAGTAAGTATTTGTGCTTTATGCATTTTCTAATCATTTTCGAATTCACCAATCATTTTTACGAATAAATTAACATTTTAATTATTTGTAAAACTATTTTAATATTTTTTATTTAGTTTATTGAGTTTTAAAGAAGAAAATAACACAAGCATATCATTTTCTGTGACACTTTGACCTATAAACTATCCGGATGCCCTACTTTCACATTTTTCAATTTTATTGAATTTTCAGTTTCAAATTTCGATTTCCATTATTGTTATTGCTTGTGGCTTTAACAAAATATTTAAATATAATTGTTTATAAAAATACCGTCGATAAAAATATTGTTAAGATATAATAAAGACTGGAAATTTTTATTAATATTCTCAAAATCGATGTTTATTATTCAGAAATCGGTATTAAAATAAGGTACAGTACAGTTTCTCATATAAAATATTGAAGCAGTTAAAAGTTTCGATTTTAATTATTTTAAAATCTAATATAACTAATTATATAGAACGCTCTATTAAACAAAATAGAAATTAAGGTCACTAGAATGAATGTCTGATACTTGCGTCTACTCTGACCGATTATTGGACAGATTAAAGTTTTTTAATCTCCATCAGTTTTTCGGATATACAAGGACTTAAAAATTGTCATTATATGACAACATTTAAATTATTTGCGGTTTTTCTTGTCCTGTAGAAAATTTTACACTAGCAACTTATACCCCACGATAAAATAATTAATTTACTGATAAGAAAACTATATGTAATCACGACGTAAGAAGCACGTGCCTGCATTCGTAAACATAGCTTAAAATATGTATTAGCACTCAGTTAGACTAAAGATAAACCAGAAAAATCGAAATGGAGAGTAATAAACCAAAATAATGTTTTCAGAAAATGAAACCATCTTTAAAAATAAATTCAAGATTTCAAGAACGACAACATGAACTAAAGATTAGAAGTTTTTTGTTGTGAACCACTTCGACCGTGGCTTACATGACAGCTTTTTTTTCAGAGCTTGAAAAACTGGAACGAAAATGTAAAACAAGAGAATTCATGTATAATGTATAAATAAATTATTTCTAAAGAATTAAGCAATAAGCATGTATTGCTTTATCGTACAACTGACCTTACAATTTACATCTAAATTTACACCTAATTTTCTATTTACACATGAATTCACTATCTCTTTTTTCCCACAAATGTTTATAATCATAAAGAATGCAAAAATAACAACGGACATTCCGTTTTTATTCCATGAATCACATCAAAGTTTTCCAAAGATTAAAACTTGTAATTTGAAATCTTGAATTCGATAAAAATAACACCAGCAAACAATATAGTC
This sequence comes from Synergus umbraculus, assembly GCA_900474325.1. NCBI lineage: Eukaryota > Metazoa > Arthropoda > Insecta > Hymenoptera > Cynipidae > Synergus > Synergus umbraculus. The sequence continues at coordinate 12,247 of UCOK01017841.1, forward strand.
CAGTGGTAATAAATCGCAACAAGGACTTTTAATACTTATTTCGTTATTTTCGCAATTCCAAGAAAATAGCAAAAAGTATATAATAATAACAGTCACATAAAATATTTCTCAATTGTTTTTCACATTATTTGAAGATCAAATTATGCAACCAAAAATTCAAAGGTCTCTGGATCTAGGTCTGAGATTCTGAGAAGAACGTAAACAAAACGCAAAAAGGGCGACCTTGTTTCGAAGAGTTGCCAAGCACGTAGTCAGCTGAAAATTTAAGACCTTTAACTTCAAATTCATCAACCCAATTCTATTTTATCCCAGAAATCAACGATTTTATCTGTGTTAACATTCTCCCCTGATTTTTGTTGATCATTCATTAATTACGAGATCTAATTGCAGAATTGAGTCACTTAGCTCAGATGTTCAGTATTTGAATCGAAGGGTGGGATTTATTACAGAAATACATCCCACAATAGATTTGTTATCAATTTAGCAAAAGCAAATTAGGAAAACTGCGTCTTAGGTAAAACCAGCCCCGAAACCTCCCACTATCGATAATCTCATCCTTAAGTGGATTTAGGTAAGACCGTAAATTCGAGTAAATGCAACTGTAGGTCGAGTTCGGACAGAAAATGATTTTTGGCTGAAATCCAGACGCTGAACTGCCAAAGAAATTATCGATCGACGCACGTCCTTTCGCTCGCTACGCCTCGTAAATCCTTTGAAACTTAACGATCGCAGTGATTTAACCACGCATTTACATTAAGCCAACAATAGAGCAACGATATAGAATATGCCCCATAAAATTAAAGTCCATGAAATCTAACATTCTTTCGTAATATTGCATCAATCAAATTTCGCGAAAATTGTCATGCTCCTGTTGATGAACCTGTACTGCAGAAAAATGTCAAACACTTTATCCGCCTATTATTCATCAATCGAGCCCATGTTTCTGTCATAGACACACATTGTTTGTTACTAGAATTTGTTACATAAATGAAGTAATTCAGTAAAATCGACACTGTTGAGGTAATAACCGAGTTGCTTCTTTGATAACTAAACGAGATGACGTACCACTGACGCAATTCCTTCGATCTTCCCCACCTTAATTATTATCAGCATGTACAAGCATCAGTAGCACGTGACACAGTAGGTCAATTCAGAGTGAACCTGAGGGAATCGATAGTTCACAACCACCCTTATAATGCACAATACCTTCACCTTAGAAATACGTCCAAATGTCAAGGATTTATAGCATTTTTATTGTTCTTTCCAGATATTAGATAGTAATGAATTGGACAATGAATTTTCTCTTGAATTAGACTTTATTGCACTTTAAGATCTTTCCTAATTGAATTTTATAATGTTACAGACCTTATCTAAAATGAGAATCCTCCTATATATATATTATATATATTATTATTATTATTATTATATCTTGAAAAAGTAGTGTCACAAAATGTTTCGAAAATCTCGCATACATTGTTGCAAATCTGATTGGATTTTGAATGATTTGAAGTTGAAAGAAGAAAAATAAACTGGCGCAAAAAAATTTGATGAAAACCTTCGAAATTGCTTAAAATTCGTTAGGATTTCTTAAAACTTCAAGAAACCTGTTGAAATCCCTTAAAAATCAACAAAAACCATTAAACTCATAAATGTATTGAAGCCCAAGTTAAACTTCGAAAGAATCTCTTAATTAAAAATTCCTAAAAATCTCTTGGAATTTCTTAACATTTAAAATCTCTTAAAATCCTTAGTTTTATAAAATTCCATCAAATCCTTACAAATTGTACGAAAATCATTTAAAAATCATATATTTATAGAAATTCTTTTGAAATCCCTCAATAAAATTACCTAGAAAACTTAAAAATCTTTTAAAACTTATAAATTGACATATATAATTTTTAAAACATTATTAAAAGATAAAAGTTAAATCTTTGTATCAAAATGTGACAAAAAATTCTCAAAATGAGGGAACAATTTCTCAAAATGAGACAAGTGTTTTTCTGTCTCTTGAAATCTTATAAAATTCGTGAAAACCCCTAAAATTTCCCAGCAACTTCTTAAAATTCTTTAAATTCCACGATAATATTTAAAGTTCATTTTATACGTCTTTTAAAATCTATAATGTTAAAATTATTAGAAATCTCGTTAAATTCCATGAAATCCTTAAAATCCTATAAAATCTTTTTAAACAAAAAATCCCTTCAGATTATTAGAAATTTCATAAAATCTCTCGAATTGCTTTAAAATTTCTTGAAATTTTACCACAACATTTAAAATTCTTTAAAGTCCTTTACAATTCTCTGAAATCTTTTGAAATCTTTTAAAATTACTCGAAACTTCACAACATGATTTAAAATTTCTTTAAATTCGTGAAATCCTTCTAAAATTCCCAGAAACTTCTTGAAATTCTTTAAATTCCACGATAAAATTTAAAGTGCATTTACGTCTTTTAAAATCTATAATATTAAAATTATTAGAAATCTCGTTAAATTGCATGGAATCCTTAAAATTCTATAAAATCTTTTAATAAACAAAAAATCCCTTCAAATTATTAGAAATTTCATAAAATCTCTTGAATTCCTTTAAAATTTCTGGAAATTTTACCACAACATTTAAAACTCTTCAAAGTCCTTTAAAATTATCTGAAATCTTTTAAAATTCCTCGAAACTTCACAACATGATTTAAAATCCCTTAAAATTTTTTTAAATTACTGAAAGCCTTTTAAAATTCCCAAAAACTTCTTGAAATTCTTTAAATTCCACGATAACATTTAAAGTGCATTTACGTCTTTTAAAATCTATAATATTAAAATTATTAGAAATCTCGTTAAATTCCATGGAATCCTTAAAATTCTATAAAATCTTTTAATAAACAAAAAAACCCTTCAAATTATTAGAAATTTCATAAAATCTCTTGAATTCTTTTAAAATTTCTGGAAATTTTACCACAACATTTAGAATTCTTTAAAGTCCTTTACAATTCTCTGAAATCTTTTAAAATTCCTTAAAATTCCTCGAAACTTCATAACATGATTTAAAATCCCTTAAAATCTCTTAAAATTCGTGAAAACCTTTTAAAATTCCCAGAAACTTCTTGAAATTCTTTTAATTCTACGATAATATTGCCTATAATATAGGATTAATTGCATGGAATTTGATGAGAATTCATTAAAATTATTAGAAATCTCATCAAATTCCATGCAATACTTTAAAATTTCACAAAATCTCTTATAAATCATAAAAATCTCTTGAATCCGCTTAAAATCACTTAAAAATCGTCAAAATTCCTTGCAATATGTTAAAATCTTTTAAAATTACATTAAATTCCACGAAAACATTTAAAATCCCTTACAACCTTAGAAACCCTCCATTTATGAAAATATCTTTAAATTCTTAAAAACCTTTTGAAATTCGTTAAAATTTGTAAAGATATCTAAAAAAAATTGTTATAAAATCAGAAAAATCTCTTAAAATTTCTTTAAATTATTATAGAAATCTCATTAAATTCCACAAAATCTTTAAAGAATCAAAAAAATCTTTTGAATTCGCTTAATATTCCTCGAAATTTCACAAAAATATTAGAAATTCGCTTAAAATTCGTTGAAATCTCTTAAACTTCTTAGAAACCTCTTCATCTTCCTCAAAATTTAAAAACATTTCAAATCCCTTAAAAATTCCCTGAAAAAAATCTCTTAAAATATTATAAATTCCATTAAAATTCGTAAAAATCACTTGAAAATTGTCAAAATCCACTAAAATTCCTAGAAATCTTTTGACATAATTTCCCTTTTAAAAAATGTAGATTGTATAACGAAATGTCTCTATAAAATCTCGCATAAATTATTCTTTCATATAAAATTAAAATTGTTAATTTCAAAGTCATTGAATGTGTGCCAAAATCGAATTAGTAACACCTGAGACAGTTTAAGATTAAACGAAAGTAAATTTAAGATCTGAACCTTCTCTAACTTGAACAAAAAGTAAATAAGAATTTTTCCTTTTGTTGCAGATGAAGCTTCACGAGAAAAAGGAATCTGCGATCCACAAAGTACAGGAAGTTGCCCTGGAGGAGGTGAACTTAACAAAGGAGTACGACGTCAAGAAAACCCTCGGAGAGGGTAGTTTCGCCAAGGTGCTATTAGGTACCCACAAAAAAACTCAGACCAAAGTAGTCTTAAAAGCCGTGCACCAAGAACTGACTTCGGAAAAGGATTTCTTCCGTGAATTTCACTACTCTTATCATCTATCACCCCATCCAAACATCCTCAGTTCATACGCAGTTGCCTTCAAAGCAGAAAATTGCTATGTTTTCGCCCAAGAATTCGCCCCCTTTGGAGACCTCGCAGGAAACGTGAGAGCCGGAGGCTTATCTGAGGACGTTTGCAAAAAAATAGCATCTCAGCTAGCATCCGCTCTTGATTTCCTGCACTCAAAACAACTCGCCCATCGAGATGTCAAACTCGAGAATATTCTTGTATTCGCACAAGACATGTCCAAAATCAAACTCTGCGATTTCGGATGCACAAAGCGAGAAGGATCTCTGGTCAATAAAATAACTTGCACCTGGGTGCAGTTCCTGCCCCCCGAAATCCACGAGGTAATCAAAAACGAAAGATACACTTGCAAGAAAAGTGCTGACTGCTGGCAATTTGGTATTGTTCTTTTCGTTTGTTTGACTGGAAACCCCCCTTGGCAAAGTGCAGTTCCAATTCAGGATCCAGACTACTCAGCCTTCCAACGATGGTTGAAGACACGACTAAACGTTCCTCCATCCTTCAGGAGATTCACACCTAGACTCTTGAGGTTCTTCAGGCGAATTTTCGAGCACAAACCTGATAAGAGGCCTCAAGTCACAGAAGTCAACAAGTACCTGAAAGACAATTGGTTTGTCAACAAAATAAGCCACAGTGCAACCTCCACCTCAGTTGATGTTAGCGAGAGCTTTTTAAAGAAAGGAGAGAGCCTTATGTACTTGGACACCATTATAGATGACCGGCATAATATTGATGAGAACAAGAATAAATTGAGGAAGCTCCTCAGCAGCTACGGCCTTGAAACCACTGTGGATCAGAAGGTAGTCACCAAAAGGATCTGGGAATGGGTGATGCAATGTGATTCTAACTTGGGAGATACGGGACTGATCAGTGGATTTGGTACAGATGCTATGTGAGAGATGGTGAAGTCCTCAAGTGAACCGTGTCTGAAAACAATGAATCTGGAACGAAAGTTCAGCCTCGTAGGCATCGGCCTAGCTGTTCAAGATACCAAGACACTGAAACCGTGATGAACCAAAGTTTCTCTGTGATCTCTGTTAAATTTAATGTTTATCTAGTCATGCAGGGTTTCGATCACACAATTGATCCCCAATGTCTGATTTTTCATCAATCAGCACTGATGAATCAGTCAGCTGGTTCATCGTCTCTTTCTGATGGATAAAACGTCAGTATTAATATTATCTTACACTCGTTAAATCTATTTACTGAAATATATAAAAGTGCTCTATAAATAAGAGTATTTCTACACTTATATAATTTTCTAGTAGCTAATTTATAAATCTGACCAACTGTTGATGCCAATTAGCAGATTGTATACATGTACAGAAGAACTTTATTACCTATTGATCCTTTTGGAAAACTATATCCGAAACAGAACGGACAGTATTTATTTTTCCCCTAACGAGTGTGTGTTATCTGTTCTGAAAGACCCTCAGAAAACTCTCAAAATAAATATATACTCGTTGACGTATTCCGATACTTCGTGGGGTATACGTAATGACAATAATGCTTCCAAAAATAATTTACGATACACTGTCATTACTAATAATAAAAATTCGTGTCTTACTAAACGCGAATCAGGGTTCTACTGTAATTCGAAGAAAGCAATGAACTTCAACCGAGTCTTCAGACGTGTCGGATTCTACCTAATATATGTTTTCAACGAATCGCGCCGGATCGAAAAATAGATAGGAGAACACGAGAAAAAGCGTCAATCCTGGTCAGCAGATCGACTAAATGAAGTAAGAATATAGAAAAGAAAAAACTGTTATAAATATGGAGTAGACTATGTAGATATATATATATATATATATATATACATACATAATACACATATTCTTGTAGAAGATTTATGTAATGTGTAGAAATATGTATGAACTATTAGAAAAAGTATTATTGTCAGTGATTTCTGTCAATAGTTTTTTTTGTAACAAAATGGAAATTCTACTCTTTGAAACTAAACGTCGTACATGCGAAAATTTCTTTTCAAAAATGAATCCTCGCACTTACACTGAGAAAAATGTTTGGTTGAATTAACAAAACTTTGGTTGGTTCAACAAAAATTTGGTTGGCACAACCAAAAATTTTTGTTGCTTCTATAGCAACTAAATTTTTTGTTGTCCGCACCAAACATTTTTCTCAGTGTATATAAATAGAGAGGTTCTTGCTGAGTAAGAGTTTGAAGAAGGCTTTTGAGAAAATTTTAATTGAAGAGGTTTCAAATTAAGTATAACATTCGTATTTAAAAATTTAAAATCGTCATTCAGACGAGGTCAATTAAAGCATAAACGTCTTTCTGACGCAAATCGAAGAAATTGATCTCAAAGACAGATGCAATTGACGACTAAGTCGCGAATATTACTTTTTTATTTTTTATTTTATATATAATAAATTTAAAAAATAAATAATAAACGTATCTATTAATTGAAATACAATTAAAAATCTTGAGGACTGTGTACTAAGAAATGGGTTTCACCTTGCTCTAGTCAATCATGAGATTATATAAAATACCAAAAAAATGCCAGTACCTATTTTTGAAATGTATATTTTTATTTAATTCATTGGGTCCAATGTAAGTACTGAGCAAATATATGTAAGATAAATTTATAAAGAATCGTGGAGTATTTAAATACAAATATGTATTCTTAAAACGACGTTAAGTTTCAACCATCGGTATTTGATAATACACGATGATATGGAGTAAATAATTGCCCTTCAGTCCTGTTTCTATTCCCGGAATAAAAAAATTAACAACTAGAAATAATCATCTTAATGTTATTATCTGCTTCAATAACATGACTGTAAAAAAATAAGACATTAGGGACTGAAGGGAAAATAAGTAAAACGTTGATGTGAAAACCAAATCTATTAATGTTATACGGAACATTATAAATTATATTAATTATAAAACAATGTATTGTTTTTAGAGAAGTCTTTCATTTGATTAAAGCATTTTAAAAAAGAGGAATTATATTTCTAATTGAAAGTAATTAAGCGGTACAGATGTAGTTTATGAAACTAATCATAAGGAAATTAGTTTTACGTAATCTATGAGACGGTGTGAAAGCTTTACAAAAATACAAAATTCTGATCTGATGTAATGTTTCAATTTTTTTGTGAACTTTTATTTATAAAAGAATATGCATATAATGGTGGCTAAAGATAGTCTCACAAGAATTATATTACAACATTCGAATGTGTCGTACCTTTCTACATTTTGTACATTTTCAAACGCGAATCTAGAAATACGAATTTAATTTAACGACACAAATTAACAGCGATTCCATAGTATGTTAATATAAGATTTACGAAAAGGGGTGAAAATTTACTTGTATTATAGTATACATGTAAGTGTCGAATGATGTTTTGTATATATAATGAAATAAACGTTGATATTGTATAAAAATATTCTTATATTTAATTCCTAGTAATTATTTACTAATTATTTGCTATAACACGATAGTGTTGAATTTTCAAACAATTTAAAACATAAAACGATTAACTTGAGCTTTAGTGATGATAATTATCATAGAGAGTTTTTATTTTAAGTTTATACTTAATGAGTTGATTGAATTGTGGCTTTTTAAGCTCGCTACGCACTTTCATGTTCGAGCCATCAACATCCGTGGGTGATCGTAGGTGTCGCCATGGAGACGAATCCTAGATACCCGGGATTTGAACCACACCAACCCCTTTGCAAATTTCTATCACGTTCTATCAAAATTCTATCACGTGCAATGCGTTTCTAGGAACCACACTCACATCAGCATAAAGGGATATAAACTGGAAAGTTAATTTTACCCGACAAATTTTCATCTGATTTGAACCTTTCTTTTCGGTAAAGAATCTCAATAATGTTTCAAAAGAATCTGTACGTGCGAGATGAATTTAAATAAAGTATAAATTCAGAATAGCTTGAATTAAAATTGAAAAGATCGCGTAATTAACGCCTAGCCTTCCGACTGACCTTGAGTAATTTTATAAAACCTCTGTGGTAACCTTGAATGCTGCAAACTCTAAACCAAAACTGCCTTTTCACCTTCCCGTGAATATGGTTTTGAGTTTGCCAAGTAATCAACTCCAAGCACACTTAACAAAAGCCCTGGATTCAAAGGTCAAATTAATTCATACTGAAACTGTGATAATCACTTTATAAAATTATAAAAATCACTGATCAGTGCTAAATGAGTTGACAGTTAAAATTTAATAAATTAATCATTGATTCAAAATCATTTATTAACAATATTATATCTTGATTGCTTTTTGCAAAAAAGTTTTTTTTTGAGAGTTTCCGTGCTCAAGTGGAAGAAGACAAAGCCTCTTACTTCAAAAATAGAAAGCATGAAAAAGTCGAAATATCACGATAAATAAAAGATTTTCTGAAGTCTGATGTTACAAAATTCATACAAAATGCGTGTAATTTTATAAAATTGCATTGGTTTATTTTTCGCATACTCATACTAGATTTATAGGTAAAGCTTCTCTGGATACGTTTCCAAGTACACTATAATTACTATAAGCATGCTCTCAACGAAATATATATATATCCTGAGTTCTGGTAGAAATACTCTCTTGTTTCTCATTTTATAATTCGGGAAAATCTGGGATTAGTTAAATCTTCGCAGAATCTGTACTTTACATTTTATAAGGATAACATGATGATGCATAGAAAGATCCACACATATACCTTTTCCGCTGGGGAAAAAATCCCTCAAAATTCCGCAATCCGTTATTTCATTCGTTGCTTTCCTTTCAAGAAATGCATGAATTTTTTCCAAGCAAAACACTTTTTCAGTAAAGGATTATCCCTTTTAATTAGATGCATTTTTCAATACCAACTTTTTCTATCTCAGAAATAAATATAAATATAATAATCCGATAAAGTGTTGCAGAAATACGTTTCGTATCAGCTATTTTCAAAATGACTTCACTATTTTTGACCACTTGAACATTATTCTTAGAACTCAACTCACAGGTGCGTTAATTTAATCAAGATATATAATGACTATTAACTTGGCGAGTGAATGCTGTCCTATCTATTCACTTTCAAACATGTGTTATTCGAGCTTGCACTCTGAAATACACCTTTAACGAACATCTACTCCACGATTCATTAAAAGTGAGTGACATTTGTTAACAGATCACTACAATCTTACTGAATTATTTCAGTAACATAGGACTTCTATTTCTGACCTATCATTGATTCCAAACCCAATGCGGATTCAATGATTAAAAGATTTAAAAGTTAACTGAACTTTCCCTGAGCATTACGTCAAACATATATGTTAAACTTCCTTCCATATGTAAACTTTGCAGACTTTCATTATAAATCCTGTTCCAAAAATATTTCCAACTATTTCCGATCGAGACAATCTGGGATTAGTAAAATTCTCTCGGAAACTATTCTATAAAATAAGAGATACTCTATAAGCAAAGCAAGAGAAGTCAGTCAGAGTGTAATCATAAGAAATTATATAGTTGAAATGAAATATCTTGTCATAGGGAGACCTATCATCAGATCTTTCCTTCATCTTGTGGGTGGCAAATATGATCGATCCTATGGTCCAACGCCCTGCTATTTTCGTCTCGCGTCTCCTATTTATACGTCACTATACGGACAATGTTCTACTTCTATCAGTCCATGGCTCGGTGTGGCATCAGTTGCAGCAGTATTTAAACCAACCACTTGGCGTGATGCAGTCGTGTATTTCTGTGGCCAAGATCCCATTTTACGATTTGCTTGACGTCAGTGGAAGAAACCTGGACACTAACAGCCGGCAAGGTGTGCAGACGGGGTGACAGAACTCCATCCTAAAGGCCGTTCACACCGATTAGAATGAGTTCAAACGCCTGGGATTCGCCGAATATCGAGCAAAGTAGAACAGCATAAATTTCACCATCTTCTCGATCTCTTCCCTCTTTTTTTCTTTTGACTTGTTATGCAACTCTATATACAGATTTCCCGAGAACAGCGAGTTCAACAGACGATGCAGTAAATGGCTAATGATATAATAATAATCATAAAAATCATTTGAAATTCTTTTAAAATTATTTAAAATTTTTTAAATTCTCTAAATTCTCAGAAAAACATTAACACTCAACAAAATGTGTTCAAGTCTCATAAAGTAACTGAAAATTCTTTCTAAATTCTATTAGGTCGAAGTTTCAGACCGTCTAGTCTGACGAAATTTTTTTACTTTTTGTTTTTTTTTTTTTGTTTTTCATGTTTATTAGATTAAGAATATCAAAATATAAGAATTCCAAGAACTATTTTTTGTTTTTATTTATTTACCAGCAGAATACCCGAAATTGCCTGGGATTTTAAGAGATTTTAAGTGACAAAGGAATTCCAAGATATTTCAATTTTAATATTTTAATTTTAATTTAATTCTAAGGAACTTCAAAGAATTTTAAGGGATTTCAAGATATTTTAATTCTAATATAAACATGATTGAAAAGTTCTGAACGTTCAAATGAACGAATTTTTGTATTGATTGTATTTGTAACTATAAAAAGTTGTTAAATATTGATTCATTTACATTGAAAATAATAAAGAATTAAATAAACTTGTAATCCTTATTGTTATTTTTAGTTGGCACAATATTTCTGGATAAAATATAATTTGAAAAAAATATTTCGTTCATTTGAACGTTCGAAACTATTCACATGTATATAAACGAAATCCTATAAAATATTTTTAATTTATTTGAAATTTTTTAAAACTTCATAAAACTTTCACAAAATCGTACGAAATATTTCAGAACATAATTTACTAATTATAATAATTATAATAATAATGATTATTTGTTCAGGACGTAAGTTGTATTTTAAGCAACTTTAAAGGATTTTCGAAACAGTTTAAAATTATTTAAGGATATTCAAGAGTTTTCGCAAAACCCCCACAAAATATGTTAAAGTTATTTAAAATTTTTTAAAACTTCATTAAATTTCATAAAATCGTATGAAATATTTCAAAATTCCATGGAGTTCATGAAAATTTCTTGAAATATCATGAAATCTCGTAAAATCCCTTGAAAGCTCATAAAGTCTCTTCAAAATCCCAATTTGAAAAAAAATCCTTGAAATTCGGAAAAAGTCCTGAGATTTCTGGATAAATTTCTGCCAGTATATAAATAAAAATTTTGGGGTTTGGAAACTGTGGAAACATATTTTTTAAATATTTTTATTCCAATCAATATAAAAATAAAAAATTACCAGACCAGACGTCCCAGAATCAATCCAATATAATTATTAAAACTTTTTACAGAATGACGCACGAGTCCCGGTGAATATCATATTAATTGATCTTGATATTTTAAAATGTGTGAATCAACCTTTGGATTTAAGGAATTTAATCAGATTTTAAGCGACTAAAGAATTTCAAGGAATTGATTCTAATATAGACGAAATAAAATGAAATTTCATAAAATATTTTAAAGTGATTTGAAATTTTAAAAATCTTCTTTAAATTTCTTAAATCGTTTGAAATATTTCAAAATTCCATGGAATTCATTAAAATCTCTTGAAATACCATGAAATCTCGTAAAATCCCTTTTGCAATCCTTTAAAGTGTCTTTAAAATTCTTTTAAATTTTAAAACATCTCTTAATATTCCGGACCATACTTTGTAAATTTCTGCCAGTATATAAATAAAAATTTTGGGCATTGGAAACTGTGGAAACATTTTTAAAAAATATTTTTATTCCAATTAATATAAAAATAAAAAATTTTTAATTCTTTGAAATCCTTCGAAATCTAACATTTTCTAAAAATTCTAAAAATAAAAACATGTAATAATGTAATGAGTCTTTTTACTGATTCAGATTACAAGTTAATAAATTAATAAAATGATCAAGAGTCTGAACAAAGTTTTTTAAAAGGCTCAGGTTTGCACAAGATTTTAAATTCAGAACATAATTTACTAATTATAATGATTATAATAATAATGATTATTTTTTCAGGACATAAGTTGTATTTTAAGCAACATTAAAGAATTTTCGAAACAGTTTAAAATTATTTAAGGTCATTCAAGCGTTTTCGCAAGATTTCAAGACATTTTAATTCTAATATAAACGAAATCAAATGAAATCCCATAAAATATTTTAAAGTTATTTGAAATTTTATAAAACTTCTTTAAATTTCATAAAATCGTATGAAATATTTGAAAATTCCATGGAGTTCATGAAAATCTCTTGAAATATCATGAAATCTCGTAAAATTCCTTGAAAGCTCTTAAAGTCCCTTCAAATTTCTTGAAGTTTCTTAAATCCCAGAAAATGACACGAAATCTCATTAGGTCCTTCAATATTTCTCGAAATCCCAATTTGAAAAAATAATCTTTGAAATTCTGAAAAAGTTCTCAAAATCACTTTAAATCTTTTGCAATCCTTTAAAGTCTCTTTAAAATTCCCCTAAATTAAAAAAAATCTCTTAAAAACTTCTGAAAATTCTGGGTAAATTTCTGCCAGTACACTGAGAAACTCTATGTTAGAAAAATTAATAATATCGATAGCAAGTAGGGGCAAAATCACAAAATTGAGACATTTTAATACAGGAAATAATAAATTTTAATATTTAAATAGGGAAAATTACTATTTAAATAGTAAAATTTATTATTTTCTGTATTAAAATGTCTCAATTTTGTGATTTTGCCCCTACTTGCTATCGATATTATTAATTTTTCTAACACAGAGTATTTCAGTGTATATAAATAAAAATTTTGGTCTTTGGAAACTGTAGAAACATATTTTTTACTCTCTAAATATGAATTAGTAATAAGTTACTAATAAAATAGTGCCTAATCGTTTACTAATACACTTTAGTAAGCATTTTTACTATCAATTAGTTAAAAACTACTAACTCACAGTAAAGTAGTACTAATTCATTTAGTAAGGATCACTAATTGATTAAGTTATCGTTATTAATTGAATTAGTACTATTTCTTTAGTAACTTCTTACTAATTCAGATTTAGAGTGTAAATATTTATATTCCAATCAATATAAAAATAAAAAATTATCAGACCAGACGTCTGAAACCTCAATCCAATAAAATTATTAAACCTTTCTACAGACTGACGCACAAGTCCCGGTAAATATCACACTAATTGATCTTGATATTTTAAAATGTGGAATCAACCTTTGGAACGTGAACCGGCATAAATTTTGGAAAATTCATCTTGCAGCACGTGCCTTTTTTGTTAAACAATGATTTGAAGCTCGATGAGTAATTTAAAGCTTGTGCGTCACACGAGCAAATGGAAAATATCAAAGCACAGGCTGGAAGCTTTCTCAAAATATCGTACGTGTTTGGTCGGGACGTTTGAAGTGCAAAATTGTAGGGATTTTAATAAATTACTTTCTCCACCTCCATTTGTTACCAAATTGTAAGAACATGATATCAAGTCATTATATTTTGCTTCACTGTCAGTTCTTCTTGAATAAAATATGTATTAAATTAATTAAATTGAATGTCATTAGTTATACTGTCTCCGCCTAGTCGTGTGGCTGGAAAAGACTCTTTTCTTCTCTTTTCAAAAGAGAGCTAGACATCTCTGATGTTTTATAAATTAGAGTCTAAAAAAGTTGACAACTTTGTTAAATTTTCCTACACATAGTAAAGACCGATTTTCGGACTCTATCAATCTTGCAAATGCATCATTGGTCATTGAAGAGAAACTTTGGCAAACATCCGTAGATCGTCCTTAGCTTCCATTTAGACATAAACGACGACAGGTGACATATTTTAGTTCTCCGTGTCCTAGATTCACCAATACTAGACTAATATAATCTTACGAAATTAACCCTCTTCTCATTTACAAAGACACAATCTAAGTGCTTTGAATACATCATTCTGATGATCTGTAGCCATTCGATTTTCTTGCCAGAAAATAAATTTTCAAATGCAAAACACTTCGAACCTTAAGATGTCATGTAAATTATAATTCTAGACATTTACCGGTCAGAATTGTGAGTTCTGGTTTTTGATGATCGCTTAAGTTCTCGTAAATTTAATTACATCAAAGATTACATTTTATGAGTCATGTGACTGGGCGATGGTTTATATTTCAGGTTTTCAGGCATCTCCATAAAAAACTGATAAGTCTGAGTAATTGTTTCGTAAACTTCTTGGGGAGGATTTGAAAGTCAGTTGTGTTGGTACTGGCCAGTATTGGGCCGACTTCTGGGCTTTTTCACAGAAGAGGGTGAATAAAATATTGCATCCTGAGCCAAAGCTTATGATGTAATCCTTGCATGAACCCTCGCTGGGGATTTCATCCGGCTTACGCAGGAGCTACAGGAATTGACGTCATAAGGCTTTTCGGAATTGAATAGCGCAAATTATAAAAACTTTGAGGGTAATATTTTAGGGTGTTTAAGAAATGTGTTAAAAAGAGCTATATTTTACAGAATTACGACATTATTACTGCAAAAAAACTGATTAATTCAAGACAATACACGGAGAAAAATGGATATTAGAAAGTAATATCTTGATATTAAGTTTTAATATCAAGATGTTATATCTAAATATCTAGATAGTCGTGCCATAGTTAAATAGCTAGATATTACTTTTTAATATCCATTTTTCTCCGTGTACATATATATACATACAATACTTATATACATATATGTATATATTATTATATATTAGTGAAGACGAATATTTTGAAGGAAAATATGCAAAATGCAGAAGGAAGATATTTTGTATGCCAAAGTATGCCTCTTGCATTGAATATCGTGTTCATTGGTAGAAAATGACCATGAACAATGCTTCCGTTGTAAAAACAAATTAGTTATTTTCTCACGAGGAAGTTAACGGGACATAGGAAAAGACATGATTCATCTGTTTAAACAATAATGATTCAATTGTTGGAAGGCGTTCTAGTGACAATATGAATGAGCATGCAATTATTCTTGGCAGCACATCTCATAATATAAATTGTTCAATTTCGTTCAAAGAACCTCGTACAAATATGTGCTGAAAAGATACATTTGTAGAAATTTCCAAAAATAATTTGCTGATTTGTTTAGGATAGATTTTACTTGAATTACGGGGAATATAATATATATATAAGAAAAGATTTATAAAGCTTTCTGTTCATTTAAAAGAAAGTTTGCTTGAGATAGAAATGTCGAAAATAAATTTTATCCTAACAGCTCTCGGAAAGTACAGGAAACAAAAACAAAAATAAGATACAAAGATACAAGATTTCCGTGTTAAAAATTGGTTCACAATTCTATAAAAAAAGCATTTTTTTATATGAAAAAGAATCGAGAAATTCAGGTCAAAAATTAAAAATATGTTAGCGTTTTATCCAGACTTCCAAGGAATCTCCTTCTTTTCAGATTCACAACATAAAACTCTCGTTTTTCTTCCCGCAACGAAAGCCAAGATTGATCCGTGTTTTTCATAAAATTTCGTCGAAATCATGCTTACCACTTTGAGAATTTTGTGTAGGTAATGTGAATTATGGCACTCACGTCGACGATCAGAGACATGTTGTCTGCGATGTCTTCCAAGAAAGTTAAGCTTGCCTCACACCACGAAGACAACAGAAGTGATTCAGTGTAGTAAATATTTTTTTATTTTTTTATGCGATGATTATGTTTGAGAAATACACTTTTAGATGAGACGGGTCGACGACATCGTTTGATTTTGCGACGGAAAATGAGGGTGATGTATTCATTTGTTTTTTTTTTCCTTCAAATTTTATTAGATCGCCCGGGCGAAACACTGAGAGATCCATTAACCCATTTACAATCCACCAGCATACGTAGCAGCTCTTCTAATAGAAAAATATTTGATTTTTGTGTTTACATTGTTTTATCGATTGTGTGCCTATAAAGTTTAATAGTCAATTTATTTTTGAGACGTTACGAAATTACCAGAGTGTAACATTGAGGTATAGTAGGAAAATCTTTACTTTCTCTAAAAATCGACTAATTTTCCTATTTTTTTACAGGATCAAGAAACGTGATCATTGTTATGGGAATAATATTGAATTGTTTTCTTCTTTGACGCAAAGGATTACTACGGAGAAATGAAAAACGTCATACCGGATTCTTCGAATCGACTGGTTATATAAGATCGAGAAACATAATATTCAAATGTTGACAAGTTGTTTATTTTTCATAATGGATTGTTTTTATACAAATATTTTCAAATTCACATTCATTTTATATATATCTTTTTTAGAAAAGGATGTATTCTAAAAGTTTGTCAGAAAAAGTCTTTCAGAGAAAAGATTAGCAAACTTATTTTGGAAACGGCGAGTCAAAGCAAGCAATCAGTATTGGCTTCAAGTCTAAGGCTTCTTATTGTCTATGGAGTGCTTTCGGAAAATTTTCTATCACAACCCGTTTTTTTGGCTGATTCCATTGTGCTATGTTGCATGTCGAAGCCACATGTTTTGAGCGTGATTTGCCTCCGTCAAGACTTCTCTAAACTTTCCTATACTCTGCAGGGGGTAACGCATTTTGCGGAGTGGTTGAGCTATTTTATATATTATATATATTTTTTATATCCAATCTTATTAACCACTCAGCATAGGAATTTTTTTCTTGGCCAAGAGTTTAAAGGTATACGTATTTCAGGGTGCACAGCGTAAAATGAGTTGAAGAGAGGGGAAATAGGGTGACTTTCTTTACAAAATAGGGGAAAAATTAAACAATGATTTTTACATATAGAAAAGAAGAAAAAAAAATATTTTAAGGAAATGTTATATTATTATTCATCTTTATATAATTATAAAGTTCTATACAGTCAATTTTCTAAATCTACACAAAGCATATTAATTATTATTATTATTTTACACGTTCCTCTTAATTCAATTGATGATTTTCATACACTCAGAGAAAAAGTTTGTTTAAATCAAATAAACGTATATTTGGCTCAGAGTCAACTGAAAAATATCTTTGAATTAAATAAAATTTATTTGATTCAAAAATATTTTTTTGGTTTTTACAACTAAAATATAATTTTATATTTTCACAACTAAACTTCATATTCATAATTAAATTCCTTTTTTAACTTTTATTATATATATTATAATATATAAACATCTTGAACTTTTAATGATTTTTGGCTCACAAATTCGGAAAACAGAGAAATATAGGTACTTTAATTTAATTTTTTTTAGATGTATAGATCGCTTAATATGCTTTGTATAAGTTTATAAAATTGACTGAAAAAACATCTTTAATTAAAAAAAGGGAAAAAAGAGGGATTTCTTAAAATAAGGGGAACTCCTCTAAAAAGGGGAAGACTGTACACCCTTATATTTGTACGAACAAATTATTGAAAGAGTCAGGCATAATTAATACGGAATTAGAATTCCTTGTATTTTTTGATAAAATAAAAGGGTGAAAAGCTTTTATATGGGTTTAAAATTAAACTCGGAATTATTAGAACTTTGAACGACTTCCGGATACAGTGCTTGGAACTCGTAATAACAACGTTTCTCTTTGACTTTAACCACTTCAGTCATATAGATTGTAAATGTCTATAGGGTTCTTGGGTTCATCCCAGACAAATACTCAAAACCAAAGACGTCATAGTTTTCATAATTGTGTTTTCATAATTGTAATGATAACATTGTGTCTCTAATTAGTGAAAAGTTGGTCACTAATAACAGTGAAAAGTTGAAAACTACCCAAATAGTGAAATATAACTTATGTTCTGAACAAATAATCATTATTATTATAATCTTTATAATTAGTAAATTATGTTCTGAATTTAAAATCTTGTGCAAACCTGAGCCTTTTAAAAAACTTGTTTCAGACTCTTGAATCAGTAAAAAGACTCATTATATTATTACATATTTTTATTTTTAGAATTTTTAGAAAATTTTAGATTTCGAAGGATTACGAAGAATTAGAATTGGATTGAAGTTTCAGACTTCTAGTCTGACGATTTTTTATTTTTATATTCATTGGAATAAAAATATTTAAAGAGACTTTAAAGGATTGCAAAAGGGATTTTACGTGATTTCATGATATTTCAAGAAATTTTAATGAACTTCATGAAATTTTGAAATATTTCAAACGATTTAAGAAATGTAAAGAAGATTTTTATAATTTCAAATCACTTTAAAATATTTTATGGGATTACATTTTATTTCGTCTATATTAGAATCAATTCCTTGAAATTCTTTAGTCACTCAAAATCTGATTAAATCCAAAGGTTGATTCACACATTTTAAAATATCAAGATCAATTAATATGATATTCACCGGAACTTGTGCGTCATTCTGTAGAAAGTTTTAATAATTATATTGGATTGAAGTTTCGGACGTCTGGTCTGATAATTTTTTATTTTTATATTGATTGGAATAAAAATATTAAAAATATATGTTTCCACAGTTTCCAAAGCCCAACATTTTTATTTACATACTGGCAGATATTTACCAAGAATTTTCAGGAGTTTTTAAGATATTTTTTTAAATTTAGGGGAATTTTAAAGAGACTTTAAAGGATTGCAAAAGATTTAAAGTGATTTTGAGGACTTTTTCAGAATTTCAATGATTTTTTTTTCAAATTGGGATTTCGAGAAATATTGAAGGAACTAATGAGATTTCGTGTCATTTTCAGGAATTTAAGAAATTTCAAGAAATTTGAAGGGACTTTAAGAGCTTTCAAGGAATTTTAC
The DNA here is from genome assembly GCA_900474325.1 of Synergus umbraculus. Classification (NCBI taxonomy): domain Eukaryota; kingdom Metazoa; phylum Arthropoda; class Insecta; order Hymenoptera; family Cynipidae; genus Synergus; species Synergus umbraculus. The sequence goes on from UCOK01017841.1 coordinate 31,165, forward strand.
GAGATTTCATGATATTTCAAGAGATTTTCATGAACTCCATGGAATTTTGAAATATTTCATACGATTTTATGAAATTTAAAGAAGTTTTATAAAATTTCAAATAACTTTAAAATATTTTATGGGATTTCATTTGATTTCGTTTATATTAGAATTAAAATGTCTTGAAATCTTGCGAAAACGCTTGAATGACCTTAAATAATTTTAAACTGTTTCGAAAATTCTTTAAAGTTGCTTAAAATATAACTTATGTCCTGAACAAATAATCATTATTATTATAATCATTATAATTAGTAAATTATGTTCTAAATTTAAAATCTTGTGCAAACCTGAGCCTTTTAAAAAACTTTTTTCAGACTCTTGATCATTTTATTAATTTATTAACTTGTAATCTGAATCAGTAAAAAGACTCATTACATTATTACATGTTTTTATTTTTAGAATTTTTAGAAAATGTTAGATTTCGAAGGATTACAAAGAATTAGAATTGGATTCAAGTTTCAGAAGTCTAGTCTGAAGATTTTTTATTTTTATATTAATTGGAATAAAAATATTTTTAAAAAATGTTTCCACAGTTTCCAATGCCCAAAATTTTTATTTATATACTGGCAGAAATTTACAAAGTATGGTCCGGAATATTAAGAGATGTTTTAAAATTTAAAAGAATTTTAAAGACACTTTAAAGGATTGCAAA
>UCOK01017842.1:0-11726 GCA_900474325.1 Synergus umbraculus
CCTGGTGGGCAACCTGGAGCACCCTGGTCATCGGTTTATCATTGCAATTTTTTTATTTTCAGAAATGGTTTCTAATTTGGTTGTTGGAAATGATTCTGATGAATTTTTGAATATCGTTTAAGTGTGAAGTTGCACCAAAGATTCGAAGCCTCCTACAAAAATAAACGCAGGGGAATTATACGATCTGAACTTGTATTCTCACACACTCTCAGCCATGGCACATGGACTGTCGACTATCTAAAGCTTTTTTCTGATAGGTTAATCTTTAATTGCTAATTACTCGTTAATTATGCATTTAATCAAATTTTTTTATTGATCATTTTCGATTCAGTTTTTCACGAGGAATTAGAAAATATAAATATGTTTTTTGAGTACTGGGACACCCTGTATAATTATCTTTCTTTATTCCTTGCTTACCATATAATTATTTTTAACTTTATAAAGATGAACAATCCCTTGAATTTATTAATTCCCTTTTATTATTTTACTTTAAATCCCTTGCTTACCATATAATTTATTTAACTTTATGAAAATAATTATTTCTTTGAATTTGTTAATCCCCTTTTATTATTGTAAATTGTTTGTCCCTGGCTTACTATATAAATATTATAAATTTTCCCCATTTTTATCTATTACTATTATAAATTTCTAATTAATTAAATAATGTACTTTTATAATTCTTTTAAAATTATTTAAACGCTTTTATTGATGTTACCAATTATTCGAAATGCAAAACTTATGTTTATAATATATTTTTGATGTTTAATAAATTATTGTTGTTTATTTGTTATAAATCTGGAGCTTTATAATTTTAGAAACCCCCCCCCCCCACTCTACTATCATTAATTGAGCTAACCGTTTCCTTTATAATACAATCTAATAATTAATTTATCTTTATTGCTAATTCTTTTTAAATATGTTTTGTGAATTATTAATTGAGTGAAAAACTATGAAGTTATCTTTATTGTTGTTTTTATCTTTATCTTTGGGATTTAGATTCCACTTATGTATATTCTTTTCATGCATTTTTCACTTAGATTGATTCTTTTGTCCCAAGAAAGGACTGGCGCCCAATTACCTATAATATCTAATTTTATTTCTAATGTTTGTCATGGGTTTTACCGTTAAATTATTTGTTTTTCCTTCTTTAAATTTTTCTTGATTAGGGTCATTAGTGTGCCACTTCAGAGACCTTTTAATTTATTTATTAAATTAAAAAGTCAGTGTCACAACCTCCTCGAATTTCACAACCTCCCGAATTTCACCGCATTCCCCTCTCGAATTTCACCGAGAGGTTTCTCATTAAGCACGTGATAAGTGCACATGCCATGACACTCAGCATCTGATTGGTTGCTATTGGCGCGCAGTTTAAAATGCTGAAAATACGCAATACGCATGCGCAATTGGTGTGGCATTTGAGAGTAAGAATTTGGTGAAATTCGAGAGGGTCTCCGGCCTGGATTTCGTGAAATTCGAGAGGTTCGAGTGTATTTTCATTAAAGTAATTAATACCTTTTATGAAAATTCTTTATTTCATAGTTTCATTAAATTAATTTGTTAACGTTAAATTGTGTTTTAGGCGAAGATACTTTGAATTACTTTATAGTGATAAATAAATTATAAATAATTAATCTTGCAAAATCTAATTATCTTCTACATTGAATACATAATCTAGAAACCTATTTTTAATAACAATTTATTCATATTAACATTATAATTTATTTTATTTTTTATTCATAATTTCAAAGTTTCCGCAAATCGTCTGTTGTGTTTAGACGCATTATTGACGGTTTTTCGTGAAAAATATTTGGGTGAGTAATAAATAATTGTTATAAGATAGTATAAAATATTAAAGTAATTGAATATATTGTACATTATGTACACAGTTCAATTGAAACATAACCCCAATGCTTGATTTGACTGCATGTTATATTTATTCTATTATTCCCCTTATACATATATATATATTTCTTAGTTAATATAAAGTATTATAAATATAATTGTATTATGTTTCAAATCGCCACAACAAATCATGAACGCACTGCGATGATGAACACAAAACGCGAAGAGGCTTTGAATTACTTTATAGAGATAAATAAATTATAAATAATTAATCCTGCAATCTAATTTTCTTCTATATTTACTACATAATCTAAAAACCTATTTTTAATAAAAATGTATTCATATTAACATTATAATTTATTTTATTTTTTATTCGTAATTTAAAAGTTACCGCCATTGGACAAGTTTTTCTTACATTTTCCGAATGCGAAAAATGCTTCGTGTGAACAGGGTGTCGTGAAACGCCAAAACGTTTAGACACATCGGCGAGCGTGTATTTTGGCCTTTAATGATTGATGCCGCCATTAAGTTTTCCTCCAATCAAAATCGCTATTACGTAGCGTGCGTACAGTTAAGGGGTTATATACACTTGTGTTGGTCGAAAAAATCGAAATTTTTTTATTGCATTTGTTACATCCCAAATTTTATAAAAAGTTTAATGTAATGCCTAAATACAGGCAACCTTGACAAGCATGTATGTAGAGGTAGGGTAGACAATCATATATTTTAATGATAACTCTCCACTAATGATAATGAGTATTGTAATAACTACAGCTGATAAAGAAGCGCAAACTAATTAAACGTGCTCGACTGACCACAAGTAATGTAATGATGGTAACAAAATAAAACATGACCGACGTGAGATAACACACTTATAATATAATCAGGTAACATCCTTGCATCGCCTTGTGTGCAGTTGAGTACAGAAATAATGACTTTATGTTATTATACAAACTATGTTTGTCATAGCTTATATTTTTAATATGGATAATAAATGTATGTATATATGTATATATGTTACACATATACATAAATATGTTAATATTTTAGATACAATAGATATAAGAACTCATAATTTAAGAATCATTAAGTTCTAGAAGGGCAAGGCAAGAAAAGATTATCTATAGTATTAGTAAAAGGGACTTTGTTAATAGATTTCCATCGAGTATGAATCGGATGATTCAGGTATTATATTGCGGCGGATGCATCCGTACAGATTTGCGAAAGAGCGTGCCTCAGTACAGATTTGCAACGGAACGTGTTTCCGTACAGATTTGCGAAGGTTACTCCCACTTGAAGGAAATTATCTACTATATAAATCCCAGATCTACCCCTGGTGGTCAACATTTGTTTCCGATCAGTTAAACTATTGACACTGTCTCGTGACCGAAGCATCTTAACAAGGCAAGGCGCCCTTTAAAGCATCGACGATCGCGGTTATTGTGTTAGTAAGAAACGTTGCTGAATTGACCAAGCAAAGCGCTCTTTAAAGCATCGACGATCGCGATCAATTCACGTTAATAGTATCTGTGTATTGAACAAAGTTTCATAAATTTGATATTTATGAAATTAATTTAATAAATTACATAAGTGTCCGTCGACGTCAAGGCGGGAATGATTACATTAATTTAGTATTCCATATATGAGTGAGTGTTGGTATGGCAGATTCCTAGCTGACTATCAGCTAGAGATCTCGGTCGACTTCCGCTCCACCACGAGCGTTGACGAATGTCGTCAGGTGTCAGCGCGAGTGTGAGACGCAGTGGAGAGCTCACTCTTGTGTCGTTCCTCGTCGAATTAAGAAGTTTTGTGTAAAAGGGCGACCAGAGTCGGGTTTAGCCGAATATGTTATAGTGAGACAAAGCAACGCTTACAGCGTCGATTATTGTATGACGAATGGAGTCAACTACTATTTTTGCTATTGGAATTGTTGAGGTCGTCGAAATACTGTCGTGGTTATATAATTACACGAAGGAACCTGTACGTACCTGATTATTTGATCTTTATAATAAATGTTTGGAATTATTTAACTTGTATAAACGTGGTTATATTATTCTTGGGTCAGCCCAAGTCCCACGCCTCATATTACTTGCTTTTATTAATAGTCGATTGCTTTTGATATATATTTGAGTTATCTTGTCGCTTTTATTACATTTTACCTCGCTAATGGGGTGAGTTAGATTAGCTGGCGCCCAACTTCATTTTGTCACTTTATATATCTGTAGGGATAAAATGAATATGTCACAAGATATGAGAATACAGAAGCGATTTATTCGCTCAAAGATAATTTAAATTACATACACTGCAAAATCAAACGCCAATAAGTACAATTAAAAAGGCTCTTACTTTTCAGAGACTCCCTAAACGACGAACTACCAACGAACGACTAACCCTCGATTCTCACACACACACCCAAGCCTAATCAGTTACTTCTAATACCGAGGGCGCCGCACACCGCACCTGACCCAGAGGCGGCTAAATTCAAACCCCACATATCTTTTCTTATTTCTTGGGGCCCCGGCAGGCTCTGACCCAGCCTGCGCCGGGTGATAGGGAAACTATTAATATACAGGGTGGGCCATTTTAATCTATCCAGCTAAGTTTCTAGGAACCTAAGCAAAATAGAGAGAAATTGTTTTGATAAAAGTTGAAGAAGACAGAGGGGGACACACTATGGTGCCAACTCCCTTGACCTTGAAATCGATTTTCAAGGTAATTTCAAGGTCAAAATGATTTTTATAAATGGAAACACCTATTTTTCACTCCGGATTCAGAAAGAGCGGGAAATTCCACGTTCATGTATGTACCCAAGTCATCGGTAAATGTTAACCTTGAAGCTAATTAAAGGTCATATAACATCAACAAAGATTTCCGGAAGTTCAAGTTCATTCCTGAAGTAAATTTCAACGAGGAATTCAATGGTGACACTCAATTTGACTTTGAACTTGATTTTCAAGGTCATTTCAAGGTTAACTTTGTTTTTTTAAGTAGGAACTCCTTCTTCTGACTTCGGATTCAGAAAGAGAGAGAAATTCTACGTTCAAATGAGGCATAATTTGTAGGGTCAGTTTGTACTTGTTACCGCAAGATCGTGTAGAGATCCATCCAGTTAAGGCAATATCGTGTAGAGATCCAGCCCGTTAAAGCAAAATCGTGTAGTGATCCAGCTAGTCAAGGATATATCGTGTAGAGATCCAGCGAATTAAGACAAGATCGTGTAGTGATTCAGCCAGTCAAGGCAACATCGTGTAGAGATCCAGCCCGTTAAGGCAAAATCGTGTAGTGATCCAGCTAGTCAAGGCAATATCGTGTAGAGATCCAGCGAGTTAAGGTAAGGTCGTGTAGGGATCCAGACAGTCAAGATAAAATCGTGTAGTAATCCAGCTAGACAAGGCAACATCGTGTAGATATCCAGTCAGTTAAGGCAAGATCGTGTAGAAATTCAGCCAATCAAGGAAAAATCGTGTAGGGATCTAGCCAGTCAAGGCAACATCGTGTAGAGATCAAGCCAGTCAAGGCAAGATTGTGTAGGGATCCAGCTAGTCAAGGCAAGATCATGCAGAGATCCATCCAGTTAAGGCAAGATCGTGTAGAGATCAAGCCATTCAAGGCAAGATTGTGCAAACATATAGCCAGTTAAGGTAAAATCGTGTAGTGATCCAGCTAGTCAAGGCAATATCGTGTAGAGATCCAGCGAGTTAAGATAAGATCGTGTATTGACTCAGCCAGTCAAGGCAACATCGTTCAGAGATCCAGCGAGTTAAGGTAAGGTCGTGTAGGGATCCAGCCAGTCAAAGCAAGATCGTGTAGAGATTAAGCCAGTCGAGGCAAGATCGTGCAGAGATCCAGCCATTCAAGGAAAGATCGTGTAGAGATCCAGCCAGTCAAGGCAACATCGTGTAGAAATCCAGCCAGTTAAGGCAAGATCGCGTAGAGATCCAGCCAGTCAAGGTAAAATCATGTAGGGATCTAGCCAGTCAAGGCAACATCGTGTAGAGATCAAGCCAGTCAAGGCAAGATCGTGTAGGGATCCAGCTATTTAAGGCAAGATCATGTAGTGATCCTGCCAGTCAAGGCAACATCGTTTAAAGATCCAGTCTGTCAGGATCCAAGAAGGAGGAAGCGCTATAGAAATTGATGAAATTAAAATTTACTGCCAGTATGTATAGGACAAGCTCACTTCGATGATGACTTCGAAAAGGAATCTCCAGATTTACCAACCTTAACCACATTAAGGTCGATGAAATCACATTTGTGAGAGACAAACGCATTGACGATGATCCAGTAGAGGCTATTTTAATCTTAAGGGGTAACACCACTCTAGTGGCCAAAAAGGACCACTAATTTTGACAATTTATTTTGGGAATATGGGAAAAGGAATAAAATTTCTTTTTAAAATAAATTCTCTTTAAAAAAAAATTTTTAATATTTTTTTCGTATAAAATGGCGGCGGTACACGTAATCTCTGGCAATGTGTTTTTGAAAAGGTGCTCTGCGGGCGGACTCATATCTGGAAAACTGTGAGACCCAAAATAAATAATAAAAAAAATAAAAACCCAAAGTTTTTTTTAAACTATATACTATTAGCTAGAAAAGTACGTAGGATTTCTTTTTTATATCAATTTTTGTAGAAATGGTGCACGTTTGAAAAAAATGCATTTTTTGCAAAAAAATAGTAGTAAATTGTTCATAAAAAATGCAATTAACATCAAATCAAAAAACGACTACGTACTTCTCTAGAGAATCTACTTGTGAAGCTACTGTAAAACTAGAAGTCGATTTATGCATTGGTGTTCGAGCAATGAGTCCGCCCAGTTTGAAAAATGCCGTTTCGAGAAAAACGCGTTTAAAGTTTTACAAGCACATAGAGGAGAAATGCAAAGTGTTACCAAATTCCGAATAAAATGTTTATAAAATGGGCCAAATTCTGTTGCTCATGGGTTTTTGGGGTCGCTCATTACGAATCCACTGTCGAAAATTTGATAAACAATATGGCGGATCCAACATGGCGAACGACTATGCTAAATAAAAACTCCAAGGTGCTACGGGAGAATTGAAAATTAAACATGTTAAAATTTTTTTCTCTATTGGACCAAGTGGGTATTGTTTTTAAGCCTCTAAAGTACTATTTAAGCTAATAAAAAATAAGTCGATTCTTTGAAAATCCTGGAGTGGTGTTACCCCTTAAAGTATTCCTAAGACTATTGTGAGATAATTGGAAACATCGACGCTAGTCCATTTTCTGTTGAATACTGTACTCCAAATGAAATAAAATTATGGAACTTATATTGCCAAGACAATTATCAGAAAATTACGCTGGATGGAAGTGGCGGAGTATGTCGAAAAATACGGAAGCATTGGGGCTTTGTGTCTGGAGCTTTGATTAATCCTTGAAATAGTGATGCACGATGTTGAAGCAAAGAAGTTGTATTCAATTGTCCATAAAATCACAGAATGTCAAGATGCTTTAAGTATTTACATGTGGCTATTATCATGGCTAGTGAAGGTTGACAAACCTCCACAGGAAGATGTTACGGATATGGGATTAGCTCTAATGTATGCATGTCTTCAGGCTTTTACACCCTTTCAATCGCTTTTTCACTACATATGTCAGTGTTGGGCTGTGTTGCAGGTATCTCTACACAATGTTATTTACGAATAGACGTAAACCACTTTATGAAGAGTGTTTCCTCGTGGTCAAGTTTAAAAGACGTAGGAAGAAAAATACGGTCATTTTTTCTGCATGACATCGGACAAGCTGTGAAATGTACAGATATTCAGGACTTGGAACATATAATTACAGTCATATTCACTATTGCATTGAGTGAGACAGAAGGTGTCAATTTTCTAGGAGAAGAAACTCTTTGCGAAAGGAGAGAGAACTGTCTTATCAATCGAATTGGTGCGGGTCTTAATAAAGAGTTCGATCTCTCCGCAGACAAGGTAAGTTTTCGCAATCATTTTAATTTATTTTTCATCATACATAATATTTTTGAAATTTTCGTGACCGAAATGTAACTTGTAATATTTATACGTATCCTAAGACATTTCATAGTAAAATAAGCAATTTGAAACTTAGAATAATTATAAAGAGTTTTTGTATTATATTTTGTAGGATGATTTCACATCACAATTGTCAACTGCAAGTATTGAAAACGATGAAAGCACAGAATTTGAAAATCCTTTCAAGATGTGGGTGCAGCGAATTTTAAACAAATGTGTACATGAAGCAAGCCTTGAAAGTGAAAAAGGAAATAGAAGAAACCAACAAATAATCGATTATGAAGGTCATGCAAGTTTTCCAAAGGAATTCCAGAAAAAAGTTGCGAAATACAACCAATGTGGTCCGAAATCGTGGTCTCATTTTTCCCTGGATCATTTGCGATATCTAGTTCTGCAGTTTCTGAAAGCAGCTTTAATGATAGCAAACACCGAATTTTTGCAGATCGCAAGCTACCCCTACAAATTCCTGATTTCGTTCAGCAACATGTAATTGGAATTGATGGTGGAGCAAAGCTGGGAATTGCAAGTATATTATCAAGAATGACCAGAAGTGAAGATTGTAATGAACTCTGTGTAGAAGAACCTCTTGCTGCAGCTACTGAAGACAGCATTATGCCAGATACTTCCACATTTGTTGAGAAAGGTAAACATTTCAAATTTGTGTCGCCTAATCATAATAAATTTTCAAATCTTTTAATCAGACTTTATATCCAATATTTAAAAAAAAAATTTTATGCTTTTGAACACTTTAAAATTTATTTTATTAACAATCGAAAAAAATATTTATTTTTGTGTTAACAAAATGAAGTATGTTTTATATTATTATGTATTAATATAAGTATTGTATAATATTACAGATTGTGCTTGTGTAGTTGACATACTGAATACCAAAAGTGATGCTGAATTGAATGAAAATTACGTTAATGGCTTGAAGCATGACTCTATGGACGTAGGTGGCCATATCAATGTTGCAAAAGAATCTAGTAAAAAAAAAAGATCCCGAAATTCTAAGTGCAGCTCCTTCACGTACAGGTAGTGCTCAAATAAAATATAATAAATATGATTCCATACAACTTTATCTCAAATCCATCTAAATACCATCTTCTCTGATATCATTAAGAGTGTTATTTCTTTATTTCCTCAGAAAAAATCTCAGTAGATACACGTAATGTACCCGACCTTGATTTTTACAATGAAGCTCATGATTTCGTCTCTTCAAACAAAAATTGTATGTCTCTGAAAGAAACTTTAGTTTCGATGGGTGAGTCACCCAACAATAGAAATAAAGTTGACCATGCAATAAATATTAAAATAGATAATCACAAAGAAGTCTGCATCACTGAATCAGGTAATTCACTATTAACTCTTTGAGGCGCAGCGTATCATATATGATACACCAAACTTTTTTCAGTTTTTTATGCATACCGCGACCGTTTTCAGCTTAATCTCTCTCGAATAAACTTCTACATCATCATTTGTAGTTAGGCTTCGTAATGCTTTGATTGAAAATTTGAAAATTTATTTATTTAATTATTTATAAACAAACAAAGACGGAAAATTTTCGATTTTTTAGAATAAATTCGGCCTTGGACAGACTTTTTAAGATAATCTTATGAAAATTTGTATAAAAGGGTTTTCTAAGTCGCTGATCACGAATCCGGTATCAGAATTTGAAAAATAAAAATGGCGGATCCAATATGGCGGCTATTTTAGATTAGAATTGCGGTTTTCTGAGTAATTCACTTGGAAAAAGGTATAAGAGGATTTTTCGGTCTTGCTCATCACGAATATGAATTAAGAATTTCAATATTCAAAATAGCGGATCCAATATGGTGACTATTTTAGGTTAGAATTGAACATACATCTAAAAGCTGCTATTTTAGATTCACTATCGTGAGGTTCGAAATCTTGATTTCAAAATCATAATCAGGCGACCCCTGTATAAACCTCTGTCTGAGTGAATTACTTAGAAAACCACAATTCTAACCTAAAATAGCCGCCATATTGGATCCGCCATTTTGAATTTAAAAATTCTGATACCGGATTCGTGATCAGCGACCCAAAAAACCTTGGAAACACCATTAATACCCATTGCAAGTCTAGCACAAAAATGTGCGCCTCAAAGGGTTAAACAATTATTTTTAGTTCATTTATCTATTATAAGCTAGGTGATGATAATTATAAACTTTTTTTACTATTAAAATTGTTTGAGAATTGTGATATAAAATTCAAATTTGATACATGGTTAGTAATTTAAATTCAGTTCAAAATCTAATATAATTTAATTACAAATTTAACGTTATATAGTTCGCAGTGGAGAAAAAATGCGCTAGAATGGACTTCTCTGTGCTAGACTGGAATCCAGCCTCAGAATTTTATAAAAAGAAAGGTGCAATTAATATTAGCAACTTGGAAGAATGGAATGTTTATCGAATGGATCAAGAAGCCTTGAAAAAAATTTGTGAGACATAATTGAAATTACATAGATTGTTTAGAATTTTTATATTTTAATCGCTTTTTTTTTTAATAAAAAGGTCGAAAAATTCTGATGTAATATTTAGTTTTCTTATATTTATCGCTGATGAAATTTTAAAAACACTCATGTACAAAAATTTAGATTTCAATTGCGCAACAAGTACGGGATTCTGGGTGTCAGGACACCCCACGGTCGTATACACAGGTCCAGAATCTCTGGTGGTGGGAGGTGACTCGCGTTTTGAACAGGATTAGAGCTTCAAAAAGTGGCCACCAAGTAATCAAGTATAGTGCGTGATGATCGAAAAGTGTATGGTTTGTTTACATGCGTCGACACGTAACCTCTTTTAGTTTCTGTTAAAATTGTTCAAATATATCAAAAAAATAGATTAGAAAAAATCCTGATGTATTTTTTAACGGAAATAAATATATCTAATAACAGAATAAATGTATACGTCGTGATGTATACGACCGTGATCAGAACACACTTTTAGGTTAGTAAACAAACCATATACTTTTGGATCATCACGCTCTACTCTTGTGGTCACTTTTGGAAGCTCAAATCCTGTTCAAAACGCGAGTCATCAGGGACGGCGCAGACAGTATGGATGCCATGGATAAATCCATACATGGAAATTTTCATGTATGGAAATTCCATACATGAAAAACTGTCTGGAATTTATATCTAGAAATGATGGACAAGGGAAAACAAAAAGAAAAGAAAAAATTTCGGTTGACACCCCCCCCACACCGATGTTATATCGTAAATCCATACATGGAAAAAATGGGCTGCGCCGCCCCTGCGAGTCATCGCTCCAATGCCCCCACCACCAGAGATTCTGGACCTGTGTATACGACCGTGGGACACCCAGACGGTAGGTATTGATTGGTCCATAGTTTCAGTTGGCCATAATCTCAATTGGCCACAACATCACTAAATTCGAAAAGGTAGGTATAGATTGGTCCATAGTTCCAGTTGGCCATAATTTCAATTGGCCACAAAATCACTAAAAGTTACCATAAGTTACTAAATTTTATAAACACTGTTTAAAGTAAAGACTAGAAGGGAGTTAGGTTGGCGAAAGTAACAGCGTTTTAATTGGTTTGTTTCATTAAGATTTTTTCTAATGCGCATTGCCATCTAGTTTCCACCTACACCGGAGTTTTCGAATTTAGTGATGTTGTGGCCAATTGAGATTATGGCCAACTGAAACTATGGACCAATCAATACCTACCATTCGAAAACTCCGGTGTAGGTTCAAACTAGATGGCAATGCGCATTAGAAAAAATCTTAATGAAACAAACCAATTAAAACGCTGCTACTTTCGCCAACCTAACTCCCTTCTAGTCTTTACTTTAAACAGTGTTTATAAAATTTAGTAACTTATGGTAACTTTTAGTGATT
>UCOK01017843.1:6544-28045 GCA_900474325.1 Synergus umbraculus
AAAAATTAATTCTACCAACTCCTGTTCCCTACCATAATTTTAGGCTCATTTAGGGCTCCCGAAATACCATAAGCAAAGTTTAAAAAAAATTGTTTAAACATACATTGTTTAAACAATTCATCCAAAAATTAATTCTACCAACTCGTGTACCCTACCATAATTTTGGGCTCATTTAGGGCTCCCGAAATACCATCAGCAAAGTTTAAAAAAAAATTATTTAGATTAAGTTACTCATAAAAAATCGGAGGACTTCCGGTCTTTCATTTTTCGGGAGCCCTCAATAAGCCTAAAATTATAGTAGGGAAAAGGAGTTGGTAGAATTAATTTTTGGACGAATTGTTTAAACAATTTTTTTATAACTTTGCCTATGGTACTTCGGGAGCCCTAAATGAGCCTAAAATTATGTGGGGGTTCAAGTTTGATTTTATTAACTAGTTGTGATATTTTTCATAACGTTAAGCTGGTTCAACACTGTGCTTTTTTTAAAAAAAATAATTAAAAGTCGGAGGACTTCCGGTTTTTCATTCTTCGGAAACCCTCAATGAGCTTAAAATTATAATAAGAAAAACTAGTTGGTAGAATTAATTTTTGGACGAATTGTTTAAACAATGTATGTTTAAACAATTTTTTTTAACTTTGCTTATGGTATTTCAAGAGCCCTAAATGAGCCTAAAATTAAGGTATTAGCAGAATTTTGCTAATTAATTTTTTAATATGTTTTATAGCATGGTGGTGCTAGCTTAACGTTAAGCCAGCACAAACCCCATTTTTTCCAAAAAAAAGAGGAGCCCAAAATTTCGCAATTTGGGCCCAAATTAGCCCTAAATGAGCCCTAAATTATGAATAGGTTAGACCTTAAAATGTCTATAGTGTTGAGCCAGCTTAACAGACCTTTTTTAATTTTAATATTTCAATATTTATTTTTATATTTTCATATTTTAAATCGTTTATCGTAGTTCGTTCCAGACCCACGAATTTTTTAGTAAATATCTTTATTTTCAGGAAGTGATGTGTTTATCATTAAAAATACAATATTTGTTTAATGATACTATTATTACAGTAATATAAGAATTTAATATGGGAATACAAAAATTCTAGATTGTGAGTTTAACCTTTTCTTTTATATTCTATCGGAAAAGTAAAAATATTTTAACCCGATTTGTTTATCGTGAGTCGTTTTAGATCTACGAATTTTTTAGTATATATCTGTATTTTCAGGAAGTGGTGTGTTTATCATTAAAAATTAGATATTTGTTTAATGCTACTATTATTGTTAAAAATGTAATATAGCATTAAAAAAATTCTAGATTATGAGCTTAACCTTGTTTTTTATATTCTAAGTAGAATATTTGTTTAATAATAATTCTATTCTACTATTAATAATATAAAAATTCAAAATGTCAATAAAAAAAATTCTAGGTTGTGAGTTTAACATTGTCTTTTATATTGAATATAAATATTACTTATAAAACCTGTTTGCAAAAAAAAATTCTCAAAAATAACGTTTTTGATGCCCTTGCTACGTTACTGACAGCAGAGTTAGATTTTTTTTTAAATTTCAATAGATTTTACAAAATTTCAAAGGATTTTAAGATATTTTAAACGATTTAAAAAATTTTTCAAGCTGTTTTAAAAGAATTAAAGAATTTGAAAAAAAAAGTAATTCAAAAGACTTTCCGGTATTTTAAGGAAGTTTAAGGATTTGAAAAAGATTTCACAGTGCTTCAAGATATTTTGAGTAATTTTAAGTAATTCTATATGTAGTATTTTAAGGGAGGCCTATATTGCACAAAAAAAAAGATCTATAGCTTTTCCGTAAAAATTATTTTTCAGAATATTAGTTCGTAACGTTTCAAAGGATTCTAAGAGTTTTCAGAAGGAATTTAAAAAAATTTCTAAGACTTGATAGTTGGCTCAAAAGAATTGCAAAAGATTTTAAGAGATTTCAAAATATTTCACCAGATTAAAAAGAAAATTGATAAGATTTCATAAGATTAAAATCCCTGAAAGTTCTTGAAAGATTTAAAAATTCAGAAAATTTTTTGCAAATTATAAAAGTAATATGATTTCCTTAAAAAGTCTACGAAAAACTTTTAAATCTCTTAACATTCTTTTTAACGCCCTGAAATCCTACAACTTTTTTAAATTTGTTGAATTCACTGAAAATCACGTGCAAGTTGTTGAAATGGCTTTAAATTCGTTAAAATTCTTAAAATTTCTTGAAATCCCTCAAGAAATCTTGATACATTTGAAATCTTGTGAAATCTCTCTTTAAATAAAAGGTGTCTTGTCAAAAAGGATTAATCCACATTTTTTCGAAAATTATACATGCCCACAAAAAAAAATGATCTGAATTTTTGATGGGACAAGGCTTACTTTTATGTATTTTTCGACGCTGAATCCGAATTTGCAATAAAATTAGGGGGTTTCATGGATTGTTTCCGAGATAAACGCAAAAAACATGGTTTTTTGTCGCTTTTTGAGATTTAATAAAAAACGACAAACAAAATTGTTAATTTCGATCCACATTCGAATTCTATGAATAAAAATATGTCGGAAAATCTTCGTGAAAATCTCTTAAAATTTTCAGAAACTTCTTGAGATTCTTTTAAATTCAATGATAATAATTCAAATCCCATTTATATCCTTTAAAATCCATTAAAAGTATTAGAAATATCTTTAAAGTCCATGAAATCCTTAAAAATTCCAAAAAATTTTCAAACTCATAAATCTTCTGAAATCTACGTTAAAATTCATGAAAAGCTCTAAAAATTCCTAGAAACCTTTGGAAATTCCATGACAAACTTAAAAATCTCTTAAAATTTCAGGATAATATTTCAAATTCCTTACAACCTCATAAAACTCTTTAAAAAATTTTCAAATCCCTTAAAATTTCACGAAATATTCTAAAAATCGCTCGAGTTTCGTAAAAATTGTAAAAAATGCACATAAAATCCTTCAAAATCATTAATCTCTTGATATCCATGTTAAAATTAGCGAAAATCTCTAAAAATTTCAAGCAACCTCTAGAAATTTCTCAACACTTAAAATCTCTTAAAATCATTAAAGATTTCATCAAATTCCATGAAATCCTTAAAGATATTACAAAATCTTTTATAAATTAGAAATATTTCTTGAAAACCCTTAAAATTTGACGAAAACTTTCGAAATCTTTGTAAATTCTACAAAATTTTTTAAAAATCATAAAAAGCTTTTTAAATTCCTTATTTAAATCCCACATAATGCATATTTTGAAAGTCATAAAAGTACCTTGAAGTACGACTGAAATCTGATCAAAGTCGTGAAAAATTCTAAAAATTCCCAGAAACTTCTTGAAATTCTTTAAAATTCTACGATAAATTTAAAATCATATTATCTCCCATGAAAACTTTAAAATATTCCATAAAATTCCCTTAAAATTCCTAGATATCGCGTTAATATCGCGTTACGATATTTCGACTTAGATTCAATCATCTTTTTAGAATAGATCACGAAACAGGTCTATTTTTATGTATTGTTCGATGCTGAAACTGAATTTTGAAATAAAATTAGAGGGTTTCTTGGATGGTTTCCGAGATAAACGCAAGAAACATGGTTATTTCATGGTTTTTTAGGGTTTTTTGAGCAAAAAGAAATTGAAACATGGTTTCCGACGTATTTTTATTCGTAGAATTCGAATCTAGGTCCAAGTTAACAATTTTGTTAGTCTTTTTTTACTAAACTTTAAAAATCCATTAAAAAAACCATGTTTTTTGCGTTTATCTGGGAAACGAACCAGGAAACCCCCTAATCTTATTGCTAATTCAGATTCAGAGTCGAAAAGTACATAAAAATAAGCCTGTCCCATCCAAAAGTTCAGATAACTTTTTCTTTATGGGCCTGTGTTATATTATTAGCTAGAAAATTCTTAATAATTCAAATACGGTTTTTGGCAATTATATGTTATAATAACGTTCCGCGAGGAGCGGGACCTTAAAATTAGCAGGAAAATTGTTCAGTAGAAGCGATTTATGAGAAGGTTGAAGTCAAGCACTCAGAGAGTGGGAGACAACCTTTTGAATCCAGCCTCTATTTATATAGTATATACCTATATTATATATATCCACTCGAAGTTCCCAATAGTAAAATACCAAATATTAAACAAATTCTGTTCTCAATAGTAAGCAGCATGAAATTAGCATCTCTTTCAAATCGCACTTAATAACCAATGCGCATAACCACTGCGCATGCGTTGCGTGATATTTGAGAAAAGGGAATTCATTTACTATTAAAAACGCATCTGTATTTCATTTATATGTATACCTATAATAATAATAATATTATTATTATATAATATATACCTATCTAATCTAGCCTCTCTCTATTCAAGCTACAATTTTGCAGATAGAAATTGAAATCTCTACTTTAATATAAAAGAGCGATTCAAAAACTATGGATAGCATCAAAAAAATGAAAATCGATTTTTAACCCTGAGGTTCCTTTCCTCGCAGAACGTCACATATATATATTTAAAAAAAAATGAACATCAACAATTTTATCTGCTAAAAAAATGTTTGAATTTAACCAATTATACATTCATAATAATACATATTTTTAACTAATAAGATTCAATAAACCTTCGTCTCTTATGTAGATGAAGGTTTATTGACTCTAATTAGCTAAAAATATGTATTATTATGAATGTATAATTGGTTTAACTAATTTGCTCTTATGGTAAAGTATCACATGCCCTTAAATAAATTTTATTTAATTCAATGAAATTTTTTCTTTTGCTCTATATCAAAGAAATGTTTATTTGATTAAAAAAAATTGTTTATGGGTGTAGAATACACGTGGACAAAAAATATACTGAAAGGAGTCAAGATATATTCGACAAATTGGGAGGGCAGCATTCTATCTTCTGTAATTCTTCGGAACTGGATGACTTTTTCTAGTCTCTTGAAACCTCTCTTTCTAGTCTCTTTCATGACTCTTGAAACCCCTTTTTGAAAATCTTGAATCACTTCTGAATTCTTTTGAAATTCCTTTATAAGGGCGTTGTACAGAACGAAAAAATACTTAATTTCGGTAATTTTTGCATTAAACGAAGAATTCCAAATTTAACTTCAAAATTAAATATTTTCATTTTATTTAAAAAATATTTGAATTAGATATTTTCTTGTTCTGTGTGCATATAATTTTAGTTTAAAATTTATTTATTATACAGAGGGAAAAAATTCCAATTTTAATATGTATTTGTTAAGTAAAATAAAGAAATCGAACATTTAGATTAGAATTTCGTGCCAACACCTTTAAAAGTTCTCAAAAACAGTTGACAGAATTGATCTTGATTCTCAAGTATAGAAGACGAATATAAATGCCTATAGAGCGATTTGCAATTTTATGTGTTGAATAAAGCAAGAAAACAGAATTTTGATATTAGATCTTGGACCGAACACATGTCAACACCTTTAAAATTGCTAGAACATCATGAAACTTCTTTATGGTTTCCCACAATTGTTAAAAATCTCTTAGAATCCGTTAAAATTCGTCTAGTTTATTAGTAAAATGACATTTAAACCCCTTAAAATCTTTTGTAGGTACTCCTATAAAGTCTATTGAAAATGTTTTAAAAATCCCATTTGGTTATCTGGAAATGCATTGCAATAAAGCAATTCCTCAAAATTATAGTTAATTTCTAATAGAAAATGAATTGCATTTCCTTGTACAAACTTCAGATTGAAATTCATTCCGAATCAATCCGAATCATTCCGGAATTTGTATTCGAATCAAACAGTTTCATTTCAATCTAATCCGAAGACATTTTTCAATCCGAATTGATCCAAAGCCCATTCAAAATCAATCCGAACCTTTAATCCAAATGAATCCGCCAATCCGAATTAATCAGAATTAATCCGAATAAAACCGTTAAATCCCAATTTTTCGGAATCATTCGAATTGATTTGTATAGACCGAATTAATTCGGATTGAAAGTTCGAATTAATTCGGATTGGCCGGATTTGTTCGAATTGCTTTTGAATGGGATTCGGATTAATTTGATGTCAAAAGATACACAAAACAGTTTCAACCCCCTACCACACTAGGAACACCCCCAAATCATCCCCTAAGTACAAAAAAAAATCATAGAAATTCGAGACCAAAAATTTAATTCATTCAAATAGTTCCATTTCATGCCCAAGGAAGCTCAAAATAGTTTCATCCATCTTAACCCCTACATTCACCCTCAAAAATAACCCCTAAGCACAAAAAAATCATAAATCCACTAACTTCTATACCTAAAATCTGATTGCGTTAAACGATTGCATTTAATGACTACCCTCGATATTACGTGTGATTTTCTTGACCCCACCCCCCTAATTTTTATACAAAAATTTTGTTTAATCACGAAAAAAAAACTATTAATTTAATTAAATGAAAATGGATATATTCTTCTTAAAATAATAATTTTATTTATATTATTTATTCTTTTATATATATAATAGTCACTCTATTAATATAAAATATGACATCGAATTTTTAACGAAACAAATAAAAATAAAAATTATTTATTAAAGCAGTCAGATTTGCAGTAAGCGGCAAGATTTAAACTTTTTTTTGGGAAGAGAAATCTTACGTAAGATTTAAATTAACCCCCCCTCCCGCCCCTTCCCCATGTAGGAAACAATAAGAAATTTCATTGACCCCCCACTCACCCAAGGTGCTTACGTAATATTTGAACAGCTTCTAAAGTGTCACATGTCCTTAAAAAAATAATCATTCCATTAAAAAAATGTGAAGGGAGAATATCCGTAAACAAAATTTATAATTTAAAAAAATATTTTGAATTTTCAATTTTTAAAGAAAATTCAAAAAATTGTTATACCAGTCTTGTAGGGTGTTCAAAAAGGAACATTTTTCATCTCTTAACTTTATAAAATAAATTTAGATATTTAGCTTGAATTTGATTTTTTTTTAATGAAATTTTAGAAATGTTATAAAACTGACAATTTTTGTTTTATCTAAAAAAAAGTCATAATGATAAATTGTTCGAATATTTAAGTACTACGAATATCCGTAAACAGAATTTGTATATTAAAACAAAAAAATTTTCAAAAATTTTAAACATTATCCAAATTTTTTAATTTTTATCCAAAATGGCTGGCTAACGACCTTGAGTTTCATTTGAGGACACTAAAAAAATATACCAAAGGTCAATATCAAATCGGTCATTTCTTTCGAAAGTTATTGTGCTAACAAAATAAAATCTACAGACATACACATTAGTAAAAACATATTTTTCGGGTACAGGGGGTTGAAAAACGTCTCGCAAAACGTGGAAATTTGACAAAAACTGGGGGTGTCAAATTTTACACAAATTTAATACATTCTCTGATGAAAATGTAAAAATGGTCATAAATAAATTCCGCTTTTGATAAAAAATTCGAAAGATTAGAAAAAAATAAAATGCTACACGCAGAAAAAAGTTTTTTTAAATCAAACAAATTATCACTTTGATATGGGGCCAATGATATGTTTGTTTGATCCAAATAAATTCTATATTTGTTTTTATTTATTTCAACTGAATATAATTTTGTTTAATTAAAATAAATGTTTTATTTAAATTAAGTAAATTTCTTTTTCAAATTAACAATTTTATATTTTAATTAATTGAAAATTTAATTAATCTATAGATAATTTTAACATTTTCTAATTACAGTTTTAATAATTCTCGTTTTCAGAAAATTACTATTTTCATTTGTTATCAGTATACGTTATCAATGTAAACATTATTTTTAAAAACTGTAATCAGCAAATTATATAAATATTAATTTTCATAAAAACTTGTTTAAAGTTCAAAGAAAAATATAGGTACCCAACAAATAATAAATTTCAATTAATGAGCTGGATATTCTTCATTTATGAAAATGAAATAAAAGTTTTGTTAATTGAAGTAAGAAATTTATTTCGTTCAATTATATAACTTGATACAAATTCTTTTGTTTATTTTCAACAAACTTTTTTTTGAGTGCAGCGTAGTCATTTAACGAAAAAAAAAATCGAAAAAACAAAACAGCATGATGACTGGACTATAAACTATAAACAGTGCGTCAAAGAAAAAATCGTTGAATAATGAATAAAAGTGTAATTAAAATGTTCTCCTGTGTTTCCAAGACAGCATGAAACTTAGCATGTCATGATTTTCATTAAAACAAATCGATGTGACCGCGTGGTAGAAAATTTGAAAAGCTAGCAGACGATATATAAACGCACGCCGCTTATGACACTATAAATAGCTGATTATATTCGATCATTTTAATTTTTATTTACTAGTTTTATTACTCTCAATTATTATGAAAGCTCGAGTATTATAGACGAGAATTAGATTGAGTTTCGAAAAGAAACGATTCGAACTTTGCTATTAAATTGGATCCTCGCTTTTCCTCGCGCTGACATTCATTACATAAACAGGTATTACGGTGACCTTACTTTGTTCGCTCTCTATTGACAAAAAACCTCTGAATTGATTGGTAATTTCTGAACAGCGACTTTCAGTCAAAAAAGTGCAAGGTTTGCAAAATATCGTGAAATTATCGTACGTATTTGGCGTACGTGACAAAGTGAACCGCGCGGATGGAGTCAACCTATATCGACTGTGTTATGCAGCTATAACGTGCGCAAAATACCGGCTAGTAAATGAAAGTCGGGAAACTCACCCCAAGATCTGGCACACGTGGAAACGAGGAAAAATCCAGAAAAGATGATAAGCGCGAGGCATCGCGATTCATGGAACATCATCATGTTCCTTCATTGATAAATTTTTTCACCTCCAGGCACCAAGCACCAACAGCACGTACACAAATACGACGACGCAACTCGCACGACACACACGAGAAACACGACTAAATACGACCGCTGCCGAGCGCCGACTACTTGCTGAATGTGAAATGCTGCTGCTGTGGCCTTAGTATCACGAGGACACGAGTTGCGAGTATCTCTCTTGTCGGTTATTCGTTTTCGTTCTAGTTGCGCATCCCCCTTTCTTTACTCTGCTCTCTGCCCTTACCAACCACATTTATGCGGTTACTATATTACCTACATCATATCCTACCTTCAAAAAGTGCTGTCACGAAATATTTCGAAAATCTCGCATACATTGTTCTTGTAAAACTGATTGGCTTTTGAATGACTTGATCAAGTTGTATTAGGAATTCGCGCGCTTTTGTGCCCTTCGTGAAGCTTGTACCTTACAGGACGTTTGTACCTATACGTTTTATTTTAATTTAATTAAATTATTATTATTAATTATTAATTAAATTATTACAGCTTTTAATGCAAAAGACAAACGAGCGCGGCTCTGTTTAACAATATTTTTATGACTAAAACGAAAACTACTCATCCTATTGAAAAATGGCCAAAGGAGAACTTGTAGATCTTTTTAAGGCCAATAATTATATTTTTGTTATCATTTTCTCTGCATCTCGTGTTATTTGGCTCAAAATTTGTATTTTCGTTTTTTAAAGAAATTCAAAAAGTTGTTATGCCTATCCTATAGGGTGTTCAAAAAGAATCCATTTTCATCTTTAGACTTTTTTTCATATCGTGCGTTGTTTGGCTTCTAATTCAAGTTTTATTTCATTTTTTTGGATATTCAAAGTATTATAAGTCTTTCAATTTTTTTTTATCCAAAAAATTTATTAAGAAAAATTGTTCGACTTTTTGAGTACTACGAACATCCGTCATTAGAATTTTTATATTAAAAAAAAAGTGGTTTCAGACATTTTCAAAATGCTCCATCTTTTTGAATTTTTATCCAAAATAGCTAACCAACGAACTTGACCTTTATTTTAGGATACCAAAGGACAATCCAATCGGTCAACTCTTTCTCTGATGAGAATGTAAAAGAGAAAATAATCGCACGCGTGTTTGTTTGCTCCCGTCACTTAAAATTTCATGAAAACCTTCGAAATTCCTTAAAATTATTTTAAAAATCTTAAAAATCCTTCAAAAATTTACAAAAACCTTTAAAATCATTAATCTCTTGAAATCTATGTTAAAATTCGTATAGACATCTCTCAAAATTATTTGTAACCTCTTGAAGTTTCTTAATATTTACAATCTTTTAAAATCATCAGAAATTTCATCAAATTCCATGAAATCCTTAAAGATTTTATAATCTTTTAAAAACTCGAAAAATCTCTTGAAAACTCTTAAAATTGTATACAAAACTTTGCATCGTAAAAAACTTTGAATCTATTGTATCCTGTCGAATTTTATCATATCATATTCTATTGTATCGTATCGTATCCTGTCGTATTTTATTCTATCGTATCCTATCATGTCCTATTGTATCCTATCTTATTGTAACCTACTCTATTGTACTATATCCTATCGTATCCTATGCTACCGAACGCGCGCCCCGCGCGCGCATTTACATTCTTTCGCAATATTATATAATTTATTTTATTTTATTTCTCTAATCTCTTAAAATGTATGTTAAACTTCGTGAAAATCTCTTAAACTTTTTAAAAACTTCTTAAGATTCTATTGTATTCTGTCGTATTTTATCCTATCATATCCTATCTTATCGTAACCTGTCCTATCGTATCCTATCCTATCGTATTCTATTACCCGTATAATCACACCCTATCGATATACAACGCGTCACGAACTTTATTGACCAATAAGAAATCGGGTCCACGCATTTCAGCGTGCTACCGGATGCTAAACAAAAAAGTAGTGAGGGATAGGTATCCTCGACCAAGAGCGTTCTCAACTCAGAGATGAAGCCATCGCCAACTTGATCAAGATTCAAAAGGAGAATGTAAAGACAGCCGATCGCAAGCGGAAAATGGCTCACATCTACAGAGACGGAGACCTGGTGGCCGTTCGTCGCACGTGGCCTAGCAGACGACACCCCGACTTCGACTTAGATCCTGGAAGCGATGATGATGGTTTTTAAAAGTAGAGCAACGAGGCCGTTGCAAATGCAGAATGGCCGATTGTGGGATGATAATATTATAAACAATTTAGGTATTATTAAGTTTTAGATTCTACTTAATATTTGAATTTAGCTTTGTTGAGCGGGTTCAGATGTCGCTGAAAGCGACTAGTAGCGCGGAGTAGTTGAGGGGAGTAGTTAAAAAAGGACATGGCGATACGAGGTGATCATCGGCACGAAGTGTATCTTTTCTTTCTAACTTTGCCTCATCTTTTTAATTAATAAACTTTTCACTGATTGTTTAAAAGTGTTGTGTCTTTTATGAATTCCCCGGTCCTACATTATAAAATATCTTTTTTTAAAAAATGTCATTTTTACATTCTCATTCTTGTGAGTGTCTGAAGTGCGAGTTGGATCTATTTTTACTCCCTCCGACACAAACGTCAATAGACCTGTTTCATCCCTTACTGACGATTCTCCTATATTCTTCGTGTAAGATTAGTATATCCTACAAGAATTGATTCAAATGCTGCAGAATTGGATAAAGTAAGTCATGTAAACAATCTGTTACACTCTTTATTCAATCAGGTAGATGTCTATTTTGACCAGAAAATAGTATCACCGCCAAGTAATTCTTATGCATATCGAGCATATATTGAAACATTACATAACTATGGTCGTGCTGCTAAAAACAGCCATCTTACATTATCTTTATGGTATAACGATACCCCTGGAAGAATGGATGACTTTGATCGTAACGATGGACTAAATACCAGACTAAAACATTTGAGTGGTACAAAGTCGCTTGATCTTATCGGGCACTTACACTGTGATGTTTTTAACCAAGATAAATTTCTTATCAATGGTGTAGAGTTGAGACTTCGATTGGTCCGTTCAAAAGATTTATTTTGTCTCATGGATAATACAAACAGTTGTCGTATACATATTGAAGAAGCTTCACTTGTTGTTCGTCGAGCAAAAATTAGCCCAGGTATTCTACTCGCACATGCAAAAGCCCTATCTCAGGGTACTGCTAAATACCCTATCACACGTGTAGAGATAAAAGCTTTAACTTTACATGCTAGGATTCATGCTGAAACACTTGATAATGTTATTCTTGGACAATTACCAAAGAGAATAATTATTGGTTTTGTCGATAATGTTGCATTCAACGGGAGTGGACCGAAAAATCCTTTCAATTTCCAAAATTATAATATTAATCATCTCTCTCTTTATGTTGACGGTACTCAAATACCATCTAAACCCCTTCAACCATCCTTTGGTGCTAGAAATTTATACGTTGAAGCCTATCACAGATTATTTAGTGGTACAGGTATTCATTTTCTAAATGAAGGTAATAACATTGACAGAGATACTTATCGTACAGGAAACTGTCTTTTTGCCTTTGATTTTACACCTGACCTTTCAGCAAATTGTTATTCTTATTGGAATCTCGTAAGACACGGTAGTCTTAGAGTTGAAGTGAGATTCGAAGACGCACTTACTAGTACCATTAATTGTTTAGTATATGCTGAATATGATAATGTTTTGGAAATAGATTCATCCAGGCAGATTATTGTCGACTTCAGCGCTTGAGTGGAGTTGGGATAAAATAAAAACCCAGCCATAAAAGCGATCCTCATTTTGAACGTCAGTATTCTTTGCACTCTCCATCGTGTCAGTCAATCAGTTGCTTTTCCTCGCATCCTAATAGAAAACGAAAAACCATGGTTGACTATGTGATTGACATACAAGGCTTTCGAGATGATGCTGGTCGTTTCATTCCTAAAGAAGTAGCTGTGGTTACTTTGGATCGTTATTATATTGCTCATTGGATTATTTCACCTCCTTTCGCATTTACTCATCTCGCAACTAATTCTTGACGACAAAATAACTGGTTGAGTTATAATCATCATGGCCTTGAATGGTTTGAAGGAAATGTTCCAATGAATTTTCTTCATGCTAATCTTCGAGATATTGCACGAATTGCCAAGCTGATTTACACGCGAGGACATGATAAAGCTGATTTACTACAGAGAATAACAAGTAGACAAATAATCAACTTGGAGGAACTAAGTTGCCCTTCAATGAAAAAACTACCCTTCATAGATGAGTTTTGCTTCCATCATGGAGTAAAAAGGGATCCAAAGTTCATATGTGCTCTTGATAATGTACTGAAGTTAAAAAATTGGCTCGAAACACGACAACAAGATGAATTGCCATCAACAAATTACAATAAAACATCCGACCTCGCCACTTACTCAACCAGATCACCTACAACCTTTGCACAGAGTCTTGCTAACATTTCTGTAGATTCTGGTGAGGACACCGTAGACCTTTTCACAGAGTCAAACCAATCATCTCTTGGAAAAATATGAACAATTTACAAATACTTCAAGTACTTCGCCTTCCTGAAACACAGACAATTGGAGTATTTCCTGCAGATCAGATTCCTAAACGGTGGGCCCGACCTGCGGCAATAGTGGCTAATCTTGATGAGAAATCTAAACCAGATAGCCATTGTGTCGCCCTCCACGTTGGAAATGATGGAAAAGGTACCTACTTTAACAGCTACGGTTTACCGCCTCTTCTACCTAAACATCTTCTTCGTTTTCGGGGAAATTCTACCTTCTACAGATGGAACACAAAAAGACTTCAATGTACGACTTCGAATGTGTGTGGGCAATATTGCATTATGTTTCTCCATTTTATGTGTAACGGTCATTCTCTGTCTGACTTTACTAATTTATTTACAAAACTAATTTATTTATTGTCAAAAAAACACATTTTTTAAGTACCCTTTTCTGCAAGATATTTCACTATCTTTAAATATCTTTTTTTCACATCAAATATGTTGCTACATATGGTTTTCTGGGTTTTTAGGTTCTTGATAAAGAATTTGATATTAATTGTACAAAATTCTATTTTTAACACATTTTTTTGACAATCAATCCACCAATATTAATATTACAAAAAAATTTAAATGAAAAAAATGTTTAAAAATGATTCTTAGTGACATTTATATCTCCCCAGATTACTACACTCATGGAACAATTTTTTTTTCATATTTTCATCAAAGAATATTAGATTTTTTGGAAAATTGACCTCCCAGATTAGTAAAATCTCCACGTTTTTAGGAGTCCTTGAACCCGAAAAACATGTTTTTACGAATGTGCGTGTCTGTCTGTATATATATCTGTCTGTCTGTATGTGTGATAGCAGATTTTCAGTTTGTGAACGTTGGTCAACCATTTTGAATAAAAATTCGAACAGTGGAAGAATTTGGAAAATTTTTTTAATAATTTTTTTTTATATTGGTGGATTAATTGTCAAAAAAATGTGTTAAAAATAGAATTTTGTACAATTAATATCAAATTCTTTATCAGGAACCCTAATAACCCAGAAAACCATATGTAACAACATATTTGGTGTGAAAAAGAGATATTTATTAATAATTTGCATAATTGTTTTGATATACGCCAAATACGTATAGATTATACGACATTGCCAACTCACAATCTTAGAATTAGGATATACAAAGATCGGAATCATAAAAACCATTTGGGGAAATGGGTCGGCGGTAAGCACCTAGGGTACTTAGAGCGCTCAGCCCAATAAGGCCTCGACCCAAGCACCAGATTAGTTCAAACTGGGCCGTCCTAAATACAGGGATGATCCCTCGGCTTGGTCCCATTTATTTAATGAATTCACAGGCTTGGGTGACGCTGCCTACGTCATATTATTAGGGTAAATCCCAGGTGTGTTTTCATCCCGACGCACGCTCCAATATTGTGCTTGGCTTGGGTGAAAGCTTAGCAAATTATTACTATTAATAATTAACTAAATTTCTAATAGTAATTAATAGTGCAATAATTATAATAAATAATAATCAAGCGAATAATTATTAAATGTTAAAGAGTAAATTAATCCTTAATCTTTTATTTTAAATTTGTAACTATCAGGAAAAATAGGTTTAAAAAATGTCGTTTCTTGATAAGTTAGAATAGAACTTCAAAATGTTTAGAATTAATTATTCATGTAAAAACTGGAAAAGAGGAGCATAGACGGAAGCGTCCGTCGAGCGTCAGAGGCAGAAGGCAAGCGAAGCTTGCAACGACTCTTCGGCACAGAGCAGAAGAGGGGGGCCCTCCGGCCCTAACTCGACACTTCAGTTCGGGATCTCGACCGAGACACTTCAGTTCTGGACCTCGGACGAAACATACGTCGCTCTCTCAGTCAGACGGACTCTGACTCACCTCAGTCGGTCCTACTCTCTTAGGACTGACGACTTGGGACTCAACCCTCGAGTCTCTACGAAGGACCCGTGCCTCTATTTTTGGACCGGCCATCTGCAGTTACCTGACCCAAATAAAAAAACGGTATTATCTAGTAACTTTGCTTATTCCTTTGCAAACCTCTCAATCAGTTCTTCTTAGAGCTAAATTTTAACGTGGACTCTACGATACATCCCCCATCTTTACCCCTTTACGGAGTAACGGGATCGTATCAGTTTAAATAATTAAAATTATCTCTATACGTTTTCAAAATATTTTATTCCGTAGATCACGATTCTGCAATCATTTTTCGAAAATCATCATTTTTTGCAATAATTTTTTTAAAAAATTGTTTAAACAAATTAATTTTGCAAAAACAATAGCAAATTCGTAATCAGCGACCCAAAAAACCATAGTACCTATATAGAACTTGCACTTTCGATATAAAATGCGTGTTTTAATTGTAAAAATTAATTAGTCGAAAAATTGTAAAATTTGTCAATCGGTTTTACCATTATTTTGCAAGTTTAAACAATGATAAAAACAAAAACAATAACACCGTTAGAAACAATAACAATCGAGGACGCGATTAGGCTGTTTCATAATTGAATAATAATATGATAAGACATCGAAAATGTAGAAAGAAAAAAAAAACGTTATGAAAAACCTGGTTTTTTTTACTTTATTTGACAAAAATCTTGTAAAAAAACGTAATTGTTTGAAATTTTGATATCACCATCGGAAAGAGCACACTCGAAAATAGTAGGTAAGGTACCTTTTAAATTGTTTGTTCTACGTTTTCATAGTGAAATATCTTGCAGAATAGGGTACTTCAAAAATGTGTCTCTTTGACGTTAATGGGTTAATGCTGTTCAGCAATCATTCAAAAAAATGGAAAGAGAGATATTTTGTACAGATGGAATCAAAACTAGCTTACGAAATTGATTAAGGGGTTAGTACCAAAGTTTTCACCTTTTTTTTAAAAGAAGTTTTTTATAAAATTAAAATTTATATTACAGATCCTAACTTTTCACACATGATTATAGATATAAAACACTATTACAAAAGCTTTTTTTTTTTTAATAATAAATCTGGCTTTAAAATTAACTTTTTTCTTAAATTTAAAAAAATAATTAATAATCAATAGAAGAGTACTTCTTACTTAATTTTTTATTAATAATATGCATATAAATTTGTAATTTATATCATAAATTATAAATTTATGATATAAAAAATATATAACTTTATTTATAATAAAGATATAATTGTTTATTTATAATTTATATCATGTATAAACATATATGTTTATGTTTGATCAAAAATATATCAGGTACAAAGAATTATTAGCAAATTAATTTTATTCAAGTAACCTTTGTAAAAGGTTACTAAAATAGTATAAAATGATGAAAAAATGACATTAGTCACACACATTAGTCAATAATGAAATTATTTTAAGATAATTTAATAATTGTGTATGGTTGAAAAGTATTAAAATGTATTAATATTTTGAATGCGATTCAATCCCGTTTTCTGATGATTTAAAAGTATTGGGTCGTAATACATGAAATAAAAATGCTTTTACATTTGAAAGTATTCTAAATTATTGTTTATATTAAAAATTTTTAATAGCAATAGTTTTAAAATACTGAATACAGAAGTGAAAATGTTGATATATATATTGTATAATATTGTATAATTTTAAACAAGGTATTAATAACATTAATGGTAGCTTAGAGTGAAATTAACTCAGAAAACCCGATATCATTGGGTAAAAGGGAACTTTTGCAAGGTGAGACTCTTAGCTCAGTGGAATGCGTACCAGCGCCTTCGTACATTGCCTGCGTATCACATAAATTATTTACATTTATATCAAATGTTTGATCCATGTATCCGACAGTTTCCTTAATTTTTAAGTCTTCTGTGCGTCCCTGGTATTGTTCATCAATTCTCTGCATTTCATATTCCCCAGAATCGATGGAAGGTTCAGATTCAAGAGAAAGGTTTTCCTCACCTTCTGAAAAAGTTTCTGCTTCTTCTCCTTGCCCCTCCTTTTCAATATCTGTCTCAACTGTTTCAGTATCCTCAGCTTCTTCATCCTCTACATTAGGTTCTCTTAAGGCAGTCGCCATATTCATCACATCTGGAGGCAGAGGTAAACTATCATCAGCATCAGATTCGTTATTTTCACCCTCTAAGGATGCTTTATTTAAAGCATCTTTAGAAACGTTTGTAAATATAGAGGAACATACTGCTAGTTGCACTTCACTTTTTCGTCGCAAATCAAAACTAATAAAACAACCGAATTACATTCTAAAATAACGAAATACAAAAAACAAAGTGATCAGAATATGAGACCACGCACCATGTATCGCGTCCTCACGTGTTAGTATATATAACCGGCAACCGGCATAAATTTGGTTGGTTGTGCATGGTAAATATATTATCAGTGTTCCCAACTCTGGCAGAGTATAAATGAATGAGAGGAACACGATGCGACAACTGTTACGTCATAGAAACAATATGTTGCGTCGTTTTCCTCTCACGCATATCTAACGCATGCGCAATAGACCATTGTGGTCCAGTTGGTAGCATTGTTGAACAGAAAGCATCCGTTGGCTTCAGCTTCGCTGTTTATATACAAAACGCTTCACCTCTCGTGTTATCGAATTTCATAAGAGAATATTTTGATGATTTTATAATAAAATATTTTTGACAAAGTGAATCATATATGCTCATTAAGTGAAATAGTTTTGTAATTGTGTTTATTTACAACATTTATAGCTACACCTTAACTGATACTGCAGGTAAGAAATAGTATTTTTTAAATGTCAATATCTTAAATTTTTTAAATTTACGTTATCTTTATTGAATAATCAGCAAATAAAATTTTACTTTAACAAATCTTGTTTTAAAAAATGTTTTTTTTTTGCTTTTACAAATAATGTTAAATTTCAAAATCAGTACGAATGAGTGATTTGAGAAATGTCACTTCAAATTTTGTAGGTTATATATACACTACCGTCATAAATTGTTTGTATACGCCTGTTTTTTGGCAGTTAGTTAAAATTCTTTAATTTTTATAATATTTAATTGAAAATTTTTTTCTACAAACTGGTTCGAAAGCTATAATAAAATTCTGCGTCTAATAAGCCCAAGGAAAAGTTAAAATCTGTATTTTACAAAAAAAAATTGACCAAATACTTCAAATTTCGATGTTTTCAAGAATGTTAATAACTCCGAGAATATTTATTATTTTTGAAAGCCCTTGCTCTCATTTTAAAGATAAATTTTAATATTTTTTGTGTACGCTATTTAGGGATTTTTGAAATTATTTTCCTCTAGCTTCTGCCATAGGCTCAAACTTGTACGATAAAATCTTAAAAATTGAAATATCCATAGTTATTTACAAGAATGTTGTAAAATAAATATAAATATTAATTTGTTATTTTTTCTATCCACGTATGAAGCTAAAAAAAAGGTACTGAAAAAATTAAAATTTTTAAAAACTGCTAAAAAACAGGCTTACTGACAATTTCTGACGGTATTTTATTTCTATAATAAAAATATTTCCATAATTTAATTTAAATTAACATTAAAATGTTTTCCGATTATATTTATTATTTGTTGTTGGGCAGGTACTATGGATCCAGGAAGGAAAATAAAACGTAAGAAACAAGTTTTGGATACTGACACGGATCCACACAATATATCTGAAAGGACCCGCAAAATTTGGACAAAGAAAATGGAAAAAGTTACCGAAGAAATGAAATTACGTGAGTATCAATAATTCTTTTCACAGCTACGATGAAAGTGTTTGCGTGCGAAGCAGGAAGATATTTGATTTTCTTTACTTTGCACTGATTTTTGCTTTCTTATTATTATGATAATATTCGGAATTGTCAATATGCTTCTGATATTTGTACAATATTTAAATTCCCTTGTAGATAGGCAAGATTCTGGAGCTTCATCAAGTGAGATTCCACTAGAATCAACCGAAAACGACAGAAAGGCATTCTGGACTGATATTTTCCAAGATGAAGAAAAAATTTTGGACTTTACGAAGAAGTGTATTTTTTTGGAAGATAAAGAAGACAAAGATTCATCCGAAGAAGACACACCATTTTCAGAAGAGGAGGACATACATGACACACTTGAAGGTGGCTGTATTGAAGATAAAGATAAGTTAAAGGAAAAAAATTTCGGCTACTCAGCCTTCATGGACTTTAATAATAAAATAATGTTTCCCGAATCAGGCTTGTTTTTAAACGATGTCATTGAGATGGTAATGGCATTTAGTGTTGCTTTTGGTCTTACTGTCGAAGCCCGAAAATATCTTATTGAAATGCTAAAAGTTTGTGCAGGTCCTGAATTTAAATACTTGCGGCTAACAGATTATTTTTTAAATAAACATTTTGATCCGCCTGCGAATAAAATAAAATACTTTTTTTACTGCGAAAAATGTCAGAAAAAGGTAGTATACTCGTCAAGTAAGGCAGACATTACTAATATAAAGAAGATTTGTAGCAACTGTGAAGAGGAGATAACTGTTAGCCTTGACAACAAAAATTTTTTTTTATCTATAGATTTTAAATATCAGATGCAAATATTGCTAAATGATAAAAAAGTTAAGGACTGCATAATTAAAAAAATAGAACCAGAAACCACAATGGAATGCGACAATGATAAATCAATTACAGATATCTGCGACAGTAAATTGTACAAAAAAGTAAACAAATTAAATCCTAAAACAATTATGTATATTATAAGTACAGACGGTGCTCCGCTTCCTTCCGGAACAAAAAAAGGTTTTTGGCCTCTTCAAGTAGTTTTAATAAATCTTGATTGTAAAATTCGATATAAAATCGTTTTATTAGTTGGTTTAATGGTAATTGATCACGAACCAAAACCCGATTTAATGAATCTTTTTATCGATGCGTTTAATGAACAAGCCCTATTTCTTCATACAGAAGGTATATCTTTTGCTGTATTAGAAAATGAAGTTCGTAAAGAATATCACTTTACACTAACACCTCTATGTATTACCGCGGATTCAGTAGCTCGACCTGTATTACAAAATCGAGTGCAGTATAATGGTTATCATGGGTGCAGCTACTGTTACGTGTATGGAACTCACGTTAATTCTATGAAGTATCCGTTCGGGGAAGAGGAATCTGAATTAAGAACTCACGAATCGCACATGATGGATGTGAATAACGCCATAGAGCGTGGATCTTTTGTAAGAGGAGTAAAAGGCCCATCAGCTTTTTGCAATCTTAAAAGTATAAATATGGTTTGGAGCTTCGTTCTCGATGCAATGCATAATGCAGTTTTAGGGGTTACTGTACAGTTGTGGGAATTATGGTTTAAATTATTGAAGCCCGCTCAACGAAGACAAATTGACGATCTTTTGCTCCTCATTAAACCCCCTCGAGAACTTTATAGATTACCGGGAAAATTATCGAATAAAAGCAATTGGAAAGCTGCGCAGTGGAAGTCGTGGTTGTTTTACTATAGTATTTGTATTTGTTCGGATATATTGTCTCAGGAAATAATGGAAAATTATGCGTTATTTGTAAATTCAATGTATACATTATCTAAGGAAATTATTAGTGAGTCTGAACTTAATAAATGCGAAGAGGACTTAATGATTTTCGTTGCAACATTTGAAAAACTATATGGTATGCAATCGATGACATTTAACGTTCATATTTTATTACATTTAGTAGAAAGTGTACGATGTTCAGGACCTCTTTGGGCAACTTCAGCTGTTTCTTTTGAAAGAAATATCTTCCTTCTTAAGCGTTCATTGCAAGGTCCGAAGGGTGCTGCACAACAAATAGCAAAAAAAACATTACAGCGTTTGTCATATCAACATGAACCGCGATCTTTCTCAATTCCCGAAATAGTGAATCAATTTTGCGAGAGTGTTTTCAACACAAAACGTTTCACTGCCAGTGCAAAAACGATTAATAACGTTACCTTTTTCGGTCAGCGTAAAATTGCTACTGATGAAGCGCGTTTCTACAGGTGCGCTTATCGCGATCAAATTTATAGTAGCGTCAGATACACTCGTTCTAAGACGTTAGACGATACCACCATAGAATTAAAAAACGGAGAAATTGCGCAAATAAAGGACATATGTTTGTCTCTTGATGGTACCTGTTCCTTCGAAATTGAAAAGTTCATTGTTGAACCAGTTTACATTAGTTGTCATAAAATTGCTCATATATGGGAGGTTAAATCGAAAGCAGATTGTGCTACGATCCATATTAATGATGTTCGATCAAAAATAGTCACATTAGATTTACC
>UCOK01017844.1:0-17259 GCA_900474325.1 Synergus umbraculus
GTGTCAAGTCAGTTCAAGTGAAGTGTGAACAAGAAGTGTCAGAGTAACACTACGACCCTAATTAGTGAAGATTAAGTCACTGGTACCATTACAGGGCCTAAACAGTGAAGTTTCAAGGGTAAAGATTACCCTCGTCACGGAGATCAAGAAGTTCAATTGTAGAAGTTCGATTGTGGAAGTGCAGAAGTATCTCACCAAAAACAACTAAAGGATTACCAACTGATAACACAAGGATCCAGCATAATCGTCAATAAGAACAGAAGGTATTTGTTCCTTGAAATTCAGGCTCACCTTAACTTTTCGTAAGGGTCAATTCTCGTCTAAGCTATTTGTATCCATCCAAAATTGTAATTCTTAATTTAATAAATTAGTAAAATTTAAATTAAACTATTTCATTTGGCTTGTCCTTGTTCCCAGATTCGTATTAAGTTACGGACTAAAACAAGGGATTAGTTATTAGGAAATTGAGTCTGTTGCCAGTTAGCTCGATTAATTAATAAATGATAGGTAGGACGTAACAAGAGCACACTTCACACTATAAGTATACATTTTTTTAGATTTTTTTTTTTTTGATCGAAATGCAATAGCTGTGAACGCGGGAAGAGAGGTGTACAAAATGTGTCCGGCTGGACGTTAATGGGTTAATAATAGATACTTTTTTTTTTTATAAAAAATCCTATTAACTTAAAAAATTTTAAGAGGTTTCTAAGAATTTACAGAAATTACAAAAGATTTCTATAATATTAAAAAAAGTTAGTGGAATTTTAAAGCTCCTTATGGAATTCTAAAGGATTTTAATAGGCTTGTAAGAATTTTAAGGAAGATTTTTCCATTCTCATCAGAGAAGGTATTAGATTTGTGTAAAATTTGACCCCCCCAGTTTTTGTCAAATGTCCACGTTTTGGGACCCCCTGAATTATTATTATTCATTAATTAAAGTAATTAAAATTCCCTAAAATTCTTACAAAACCTTTAGAAAATCATTAAAATCTCACATAATCACTTAAAATTTCTAAAAATCACTCACAATCCTTTATAATTCTTGAAAGCCTCTTGAAATTCCTTAAACTTCTGCAAAACATTTTATAAATCATAAAAATTTTGTGAAATTCTTTTAAATTCCACGAGGAAAATTTTTCAGATAGATTTTGATTTCTTCGTTTTATGCAAAACGTATCGAAATGAAATATTTTTTCGCTCTGTACACTGTCTTATATTATTTATCTATAATTTTCGTTGAATAAAATGAAGAATAGAATTTTGAGCTTGGGTCTAACTCCCTTAAGGCGGGATTTCTAGTGCGACTTTAATGAATTTCAAGGGATTTTTAAAGATTTCAACTGATTTCAAGTGATTTTAAGGAATTTCAATGGATTTCAAAATAATTCAAGGGAGTCTAAGAATTTTTAAGAAATTTCAAGATATTTTAAGTGATTTTTAGCGAGGAATTGATTTTAATGTACAGAGGAAGTGAAATCAAATTTCTTAAAATCCCTTAAAATTACTTGAAATATTTTTAGTTGTTTAAATATTATTTAAATGTCTAAAAATCATTTAAAGTATATCAAAATCCCCTAGACTTCATTAAAATCTCTTGAAGATATAATAAAATTTTATATTGGATTTTAAGTAATTTAAAATTTAAAGTAATTTAAAACGATTTTACAAAATTTATTTAAATTTTCAGCAAGGGGTTTCATATAAGATTTTACAGGATTTTCTTAAAATATAATAAAACCCGCTAAAATGACTAAAAATTCCATGAATTCTCATTAAATCTCTTAAAATACCTGAAAATCAAATGAAATTTCGTAAATTGCCTTAAAAATTCTGAAAATGCCAATAAATTTTATTGTAAAATGGTTTTAAATTCTTTAAAATTCCATAAAATCTCATTAAGGGTGTTGGAGCCATGTTCTAATCTAAAAATTCAATTTCTTCATTTTACTTAACAAATATTAAATTTGGAATTTTCTCCATGTGTATAATTAATAAATTTTCAACTAGAATTCAGCGTACAGAGCAAAAAAATATCTAATTCAAATATTTTTTAGTAAAATGAAAATATTGAATTTTGAAGTCAGTTTTTGATTTCCTCGTTCCTTGCAGAAAGTATCGAAACTAAATATTTTTTCGCCCTGTACGCAGTCTTATATTTGAAAAAAGATTAGCGCTACAGAGAGAAAAAATATTTATCTATAAATTTCGTTGAGTAAAATGAAGAATAGAATTTGGAGCTTAACACTTGGGTCCAACGCCCTTCAGGAATGTAAAAAAAAATATATCCTTTGATCTAAGATTAATAAAAATAAATCGCCTTAGCTTTAGAGGCTTTTGCGTTTTTGGTAGAAGTAAACGTTGCAAGCAGTCGACAGGCTTGCCGTATTTTATCGCTCTCGTTTCCATCGCGAACACTCCACAACTCCCACGTGGATCAGACACGTCGCCTGGAAAGTGTAACTCGTTGTCGAACGTCCATTACTGTCTACGAGATCGACAGGTTATCCGTTCTCCTATTGCTTCAAAAAATCTTACCTCAACACGAGAAATTTCATCAGAAGACGCCAGTCATTTCATCTGAAACAAAAATCGACATTCTATTACTCCACCCTCAAAAGCTTCAAAACAATCTAAAAACGATAATAAAATGCATTGCACTCACCAGAAAGAAAAGATAAACGAAAATCATTTCATAAAATCCTTTTTAATCCTTTTTAAGTTTATAGTAGTATCCAATCGAAAAATTTCAAAGATATATTGGTTTCAAAATTTAGAGTTGATAAAGGCCCCTAGCTAAAAGCTTCGGGTTGAAATTCATTCCGAATCAATCCGAAATTTTCTGAATTATACCGGAACTTGTATCTGAACCTATTATTTTCATTCCGATCTAATCCGAAGGAAGTTTTCAATCCGAATTAATCCGAAGCCCATTCAAAATCACTCCAAATCTTTAACCCGAATGAATCCGCCAATCCAAATTAATCAGAATTAATCCAAATAAATCCGGTCAATCCGAATAAATACGAACTTTAAATCCGAATAAATCCGTTCATTCCGAATGAATCTGAATTTTTCGGTATCATTCAAATTGATTCGGAGAGACAGGATTCATTCGGATTCATTTGGATTGAAATTCATTCCGAATCAATCCAAAATTTTCCGAATCATTCTGGAATTTGTATTCGCACCAATTAGTTTCATTCTGATGTAATGCAAAAGAATTTTGCAATCCGAATTAATCCGAAGCCCATTCAAAATCAATCCGAACCTTTAATACGAAAGATCCGCCAATGCGAATAAATCCGAATGAATCAGAATTTTCATTGCGAAATTTTTGCAATCATTCGGATTGATTCTGATAGACCGGATGATTTCGGATTCATTCGGATTGACCGGATTTATTCCGAATGTGTTAACACAAGCCTCGGATTGAAATTCATTCCGTATCATTTCGGAATTTGTATCCGAACAAAACAATTTCATTCCTATCTAATCTGAAGGTAGTTTTCATTCCGAATTAATCCGAAGCCTATTCAAAATCAATCCAAAGTTTTAATCTGAATTAATCCAAATAAATCGGGGAGACCGAATTCATCCGAATTAAGCCGAATAAATGCGGTCAGTCCGACTGAATTCGAATTTGTCGTAATTTTTCGTAATAATTTGAATTGATTCGGATAGACCGGTTAAATTCGGATTCATTCAGATTAAAATTCATGCCGAACCAATCCGAAAATTTCCGAATTATTCTGGAATTTGTTTCTGAACCAATTAGTTTCATTCCGATCTAATACGAAGGAAGTTTTCAATTCGATTTAATCCGAAGCCCATTCAAAATCAATCTCAACCTTTAATCCGAACGAATCAGAATTAATCCGCTTGAATCGGGTCAATCCGCGCGAATCTGAATTTTTTTGAATCATTTGGATTAATTCAGATAGACCGGATTAATTCCGATTCAATCGGAATAATTCGGATAGGCGGATTATGACGGATTGAAAATTTCTTCCGGATTAGATCGAAATGAAAGTGCTTGGTTCGAATACAAATTCTGGAATGATTCGGAAAGAATTTAAATCCGAAGCTTGTGTTAACACATTCCGAATAAATCAGGTCAATCCGAATGAATCCGAACTTTTATTCCGAATGTTTTGGAATTATTCGGATTGATTCGGATAGAACGGATAGTTTCGGATTCATTCGGATTGAAACTCCTGAATGACTTGATTCATTCGGAATGAATGATCTGATTCATTATGATTGACCGGATTTATTCGGATTGTGATAACACAAGTTTCGGATTAAAATTCTTTCCGAATAATTCTGGAATTTGTATCCTATTTGATATTATCCGATTTAATCTGAATTTCCAATCCGAAAGAATCTGAATTAATCCAGTTAAACAAGACTTTCAATCCGAATGAATCGGAATTAATCCAGTGTATCTGAATTCATCCGATAGATTCCAAAAAATTCGGATTTGTGCGGATTGGCCGGATTTATACGGATTAATTCTGATTAAACGGATTCATTCGAATTATTGGTTCGAATTGCTTTTGCATGGGTTTCAGATTAATTTGGATTTAAAATTTCTTTCGGATTAGATCGGAATAAAACATTTTGTTTCGGATACAAATTCCTGAATGATTCGTATTGATTCGGAATGAATTTCAATCCGAAGCTTTCGCTAAGGATGTCCCTGCTGGAAATAAACGGAATCAAGCGGATAGACGGATAGACGGATAGAAAATGGGTACAAACGGATTGCCGTGTATTAAAAAGATAGATTTTGAAATCTTTATCCCTTTCAATCATTTTCAATACGTGAAGTGGAATATAATCTGTCCCTATCCGGTTGAATCCGAACATGTTTATCCTCATCTATCCGTGAGATGGTATCGTATTTATCCGTTTTAATCCGTCTTCATTGAAAAATTCTATCCTTATGTATCCTTTTTAATCCAACTGAAAATAATATATCCATATCTATCCGTTTAAATCCGTCATCAACGTAAAATAATGGTCTTAATATAATATTTTATGAAAAACGGATTAAAGAGGATAGGCAATGATTCAAACGGATAAATTTTTAATCCTTGATAGTAGACAGGATCAAATCTAAATAATTGGTGGATAGATAAGGATTAAGTGGCAGATAAAAAATGAAGGATTGAAGCGGATAAGTATATAAACGGATACGAATACATAAAAAAGGATACAAAAGAATTAAAACGGATAGTGACACCCGATAAGATTTTTATTCAAACCGATATAGATGGATAGCCAACGGATACGTCTATTCGTTTAAATCATAATCTTATCCGGTGTCGCTACCCGTTTAATCCGTTTTTATCCGATTTTATGTATTACTGTCCGTTTATGAACTTATCCGCTTCAATCCTTCAATTTTTATCCGCGACTTAATCCTTATCTATCCACGAATTACTTAGATATGATCCTGTCTCTTATTATGGATTAAAAGTTTGAATTATTGCTTAGCCTCTTTAATCCGTTCTTCACAAAATATTATATTAATAGCATATTTTTACGTTGACGACGGATGAAAACGGATAGATATGGATAAATTATTTTTAGTTGGATTAAAAAGGATACAGTAGGATAGAATATTTGTCAATGACGACGGATTAAACCGGATAAACACGATACCATCTCAGATCTCACGGATAGATAAGGATACAAAAGTTCGGATTCAATCGGATAGGGGCAGATTATATTCCACTTCACGTATTGAAAATTACTCAAACGGATAAAGATTTTAAAATCTAACAAAGAATGGAACATGATTGAAAAGGACGCAAAGTTTATAAAAAATATCGTATGTGCTACAGGAGAGAGGAACTTTTTCGAATCAACAGTTTATGAAACAGACCGTTCAAGGTTCGAGTCCTCTCACCTTAAAGTCTTTTTTTACACCTTTCTCCACTCATTTCAGATTTATAAAGAATATCAAACATTATTTACTCTTAAAAAAATTTTATTAATTGTATTTTCATACTTAGACTGTTATAAAAAATAGTTAAGGGTTTAATTAAATGGTGAAACATATTAGTAGTGATGATTGGCATGCAAATTCATTGGAATATGTGGAGAATGTAGAATATTTGGACCAGCTTCATTTCTAAATTGAGGATGTTGACTGGGGAAATGTGATTCAATATGTTGAATATTTGAGGAGATCCAGCGATGGGTGTCGGGATGATCCACGCTTACAAAAACATCAGGTTTACCAACTTCGTCTGCAGACCAAATGTAAAGCCCAGCTAGTCTACTGAAGACGACTAAGGGAGCCCCAATATCACCATGACTGCAGCGTTTTTCTCCAAAGATGTCATGAGTGCAAATCTCATTCTCTCCAATCGGAGATGGAAGACCAGAATAATTTCTGTAGGCGTATTGGCATTGCTGACTACTGATTGTATTTACAGCCATGGCTTGTAGAGTCTCAGGATATAGCCTAATTTTATTTCTGAAATTTGTATTCAATTAGGTAAATTCTGTATCCCCTTGAAATACACTATATTTCTTTGGATAAAGTTCCGAAAACCGGTAACTTTTGATTTTCTTTGGGCTCTATAAACTTATATATTTTAAAGCGCTGATTACGAATATGATAGTGAAAATTGCCGCATTTTCATGGTGAAATCATAAAAAAATTATTACAAAGGGAAATAGCAAAGGGAATGGTAAACCGAAATGGAAAAGAGGAATGGTAAAAGGAAAAGATAAAGAGCAAATTGGAAATGGTAAAGGGAATGATAAAGGGAAACGGTACTGGGAATGTAGATTTAAATGGAGATAGAAAGGGATAGAGAAGTGGAGCTGAAAAGAGATAAAAAAGAATTGAGATTGAAAAGGAGATAGAAAGGTATAGACAGGTATATAAAGAGATAGAAAGAGATAGAGAATTGGGGATTGAAAGAGATAGGAGCGAATTTTGAATGAGGAGATGTTAAAAAGGCATAGAGGAGAATAGGAATGAGATAGAAAGGAAGAGAGAAGTAGGGACTAAAAGGTATAGAAAGAAATTGAGCTTGACAAGCGAATAGAAAGGGATAGCAAAGAATAGGAGGGAGATAGAAAGGTACAGAGAAGTGGGGATAGAAGGAGATAAGAGCGATTTTGAGTAGTAATGAGATAGAAAGAGATAAATTTTGTTAGGCGAGAGATAAATAGAGATAGAGAAGTGTGGATTCAAAGAGATAGGCGTGGACATGGATTGACATGGAAATATAATGGGATAGACAAG
This sequence comes from Synergus umbraculus, assembly GCA_900474325.1. Lineage (NCBI taxonomy): Eukaryota > Metazoa > Arthropoda > Insecta > Hymenoptera > Cynipidae > Synergus > Synergus umbraculus. The sequence continues at coordinate 7,268 of UCOK01017844.1, forward strand.
AATAGGCGAAAGATAGGAAGGAATAGAGAAGAGAGAATTGAAAGCGATAGATCAAGCTATGATTGAAAAGAAGATAGAAAGAGATAGACGGAAATAGACAATACATTGAAACAGGTACAGAAATGGGGATTGAAAGAGATAGGCGTGGATTTGGATTAATATGGAGATAGAAAAAGATAAGCGAGTATAGGCAAAAGGTAGAAGTGGATGAAAAATCTTTATCCGTTTCTATTTTAGGGATAGAAAGAGATAGAAAGGGATAGGATTTCTATTTATTTACTTCCAGCAGGGTAACCACTTCTGTCTTTTTGAATCTCTGTGTCAGTGGTTATGATCACTAACTTATATTTTTCTATCTGTCATCTATACTTGTCTATCTCTTTCAATCTCTTTATCAGTATATAATATTAGAGAGATAGGCAAGGATAAAGAAGTGGGGATTGAATGATATAAGAGCGAATTAAGATTGACATGGAGATAGAAAGGGATAGACAGGTATATACAGAGATAGAAAGAGATAGAGAAGTGGGGATTGAAAAAGATAGAAATGAATTGAAATTGATTAGGTGATAGAGAGGGTAGACAAAAATAGGAAAGAATAAAACAATGGGAATTGAAAGAGGTAGGGGCGGAATGATGATTGATAAGGAGATAGAAAGAGATAGAATAGAATAGCCGAGAGATGGAAAGGAATAGATAACTGCAGATTAAAAGAGATAAAAGCGAAATGAGATGGCAAAAGGCAAAATGGTAAAGAAAAATGCTAAAGAGAATGACAAAGGGAATAATTAAGGGAAATGGCGCAGGGAACCGTGAAGGGAGATGGCAAAGGGCAATTGTAAAGGGAAACGTCAAAGAGAATTAAATAAACGGGGAATGATAAACGGAAATGGCACTGGAAATGGTAAAGGGAAGTAGAAAGGGAACGGTAAGGGGAAATGACAAAGGGAAATTGTAAAAGGAAATTTAAAAGAGAATGTTAAAGGGAAACGACAAAGGGAATGATACAGGAAAATAGTAAAAGGAAATGGTAAAGGGAAATGCTAAAGGGAAAATGATAAAGGGAAATGGCAAAGGGAAATTGGTAAAGAGAATAATAAAGGGAAATGGCACAGGGAATCGTAAAGTGAAATGGAAAAAAGCAATGGTAAAAGGAAATATAACATGGAATGGTAAAGGGAAATGGCAAAGGGGAATGGTAAATAGAAATTTCAAAAGGAACTAAAAAGGGAATGATGAAGGGAAATGGTATTGAGAATGGTAAAGGGTAATTGCACTGGGAATGGTAAAGGGAAATAGAAATTGAATGTTAAAGAAAAATGGTAAAGGGAAATGGCAAAGGGGATCTCGACTGGTAAAAGAAAATAGCAAAGGGCAAAATGGTAAAGGGAAATGATAAAGAGAATGACAAAGGGAATAATAAAGGGGACCGGTTTTCGGAACTACACCCAGAGAGCTACGATTTGATGAAAAATTCCCTCCCGTGCTACACACAATATTTTTATGTATTTTTCATACAAATTGGTAACTTACGGTTTTACATGGCTGCATCCCCAACCGGCAACTGTTGCACGTACACCTGGTATTGTAGGACCTGTTTGCAGCTCTATTATTTCAGTGTTTGAACGAAACACCGCTGGTTCAATGGTGATCAAGGAGAGAGCATTCTCAAATCGTTTAGGATTATAGTGCGGGTGATTGAATTTCGATATCACATCGTGAAATTTCCCACCATAACCATTTGTTTGTACTGAACCCGAGAAAACATGGTACCATCGCAGGTGATTGTCATCCAAGCAGTGAGGAATAGTTATTACAATGTGAGGTGAGACTATGCTACCTGAGCAAATGGTTTCAGTATTTTTTTTAATATTTACAAGAAAGGGAAATTTTTTATTTGACACTGCTTTATTTTTGTCTGAATTTTCATTAATTACACGTTTCTTGCGGATCTGAAGATCCGATGATAATGATTTTTCTCGATCTGGAACCATATGTTGAAATTAATAAATAGCTAAAAAGATTAGTTTATTGAAATTATTAATTTACTTACCAACATTTTCTTCTGACGTAGCATATCCTTGAGAAAGAACCACACAAAGGATTAACAGACTGCAATATATTTTTCCCAGCATTTTAAAGATAATTTTTAATTTAAGTTATACTTTTTTTTTAAATATTTTACTGATGAGGAGATAAATGTTAATTAATTGTGTTAAGCTTTTATAGTTCTATTATATTGCAGATTATTGCAATTATTTATTACCTTGGTTTAAATATGACGTATAAGTAAATGATTGCGAAATGAGGCAAAGATAACGAAAAATATTTCATTGTTTACAGGTGACGAAGTCAGACGTATTGTTTATCTTAAAATTTGATTAAAACTGTGTAATGATTTATATAACACATCCGTCATTTTAGTCATTTTTAATACCTAGAAAGTGGAGCTTGAGTGTTTTTTAGATAAAGAGGAAAGGGAATTGTAAAAGTTATACAGGGTGACCTATTTTAATCTAAATATGGATCAAAAGATCCATAGAAAGATAGAAAGGCATAAAGATTGTTTATCCCTTTCTATCTCTCGTCTATTCCCGTCTATCTCTTTCTATCTCCATCTCAATCCACATAAACGTCTATCTCTTTCAATCCACACTTTTCTATCTCTGTATATACCAGTCTATACCTTTCTATCTCCTTTTCAATCTCAATTTGCTTTTATCTCTTTCAATCTATAATTTTCTATCTCTTTCTTTCTCCATAACAATTCACATCCACAAGAATATCTCTTCGAATCTCCTTTCTATCCCTTTCTATCTCCATCTCAATCCACATCAACACCTATCTCTTTTAATCCCCACTTCACTATCTCTTTCTATCTCCTTGTCAATCACCGTACCCTTCAATCTCTTTCAATCCTTCAATCTCTTGGCTATTCCATTCTATCTCTTTCAATCTCTTTATAAATTACAATTTCGCTCCTACCTCTTTCAATTCCCATTACTTTATTCTTTCCTATCTCTTGCCTATTTTTGTCTACCCTTTCCATCTCCAAATCAATTTCAATACATTCCTATCTTTTTTAATCCCCGCTTCTCTATTCTAAAATATATCCTTGTCAATCTCAATTCGCTTCTATATCTTTCAATCTCCACATTTATATGAGAGATTCAAGAAGACAGAAGTGGTTACCCTGCTGGAAGTAAATAAATAGAAATCCTATCCCTTTCTATCTCTTTATATTCCTAAGATGGAAACGGATAAAGATTTTTCATCCACTTCTACCTTTTGCCTATACCCGCTTAGCTCTTTCTATTTCCATATAAATCCACATCCACGTATGTGTCTTTGAATCCCCACTTCTCTACCTCTTTCAATCTATTGTCTATTCCTGTCTATCTCTTTCTATCTACTTTTCAATAAAAGTTTGATCTATCGCTTACAATTCTCTCTTCTCTATTTCTTCCTATCTTTCGCCTATTCTTATCTATCCCATTCTATTTCCGGCTCAATCCACATCCACGCCTATCTCTTTGAATTCACACTTCTCTATCTCTATGTATCTCTTGCCTAACAAAATTGATCTCTTTCTATCTCCTTGCTACTCAAAATCGCTCTTATCTTCTTCAATCCTTCCTTTTCTGTATCTTCTTATCTCTCTCCTATTCTTTTATATCCCTTTCAATTTCCTTATCAAGCGCAATTCCTTCCTATACCGTTCAAACCCTACTTCTCTATTCCTTTCTATCTCATTCCGATTCTCCTCTATACCTTTTTAACATCATTTCAGTCAAAATTCGCTCCTATCTCTTTTAATTCCAACTTCTTTATCTCTTTTTATCATTTGTCCATCTCCGTCTATCTCTTTTTATTTCCTTTTCAGTCATTGTTCTCTTCTATCTCTTTCAATCCCCACTTCTCTACCTCTCTCAATCTGTTGTCTATTCCCGTCTATCTCTTTCTATCTTCTTTTCAATCCAATTTTGGTCTATCGCTTTCAATTTTCTCTTCTCTATTCCTTCATATCTTTCACCTATTTTTGTCTATTCCATCCTATCTATCTTCTTGGTACTCAAAATCGCTTTTATCTCCTTCTATCCCCACTTCTCTATTCCTTTCTATCTCCCTCCTATTCTTTTGTATCACTTTCTATTTCCTTGTCAAGCTCAATTCCTTCCTATCCCTTTCAATCCCTACTTCTCTAATCCTTTCTATCTCATTTTCCATTTCAATTCGCTTTTATCTCTTTTAATCTCTAATTCTCTATCTCTTTCTATCTCCATTTCAATCCACATCCAAGCCTCTCTCTTTCAATCCCCACATCTATACTCCTTCCTATTTCTCGCCTATTCTTTTCTGTCCCTTTCTGTCTCCTTTTCAATCACATCGTCTATACCTTTCTATCTTGTTGTAAATGAAAATTCGCTGAAATTTTTTTCTTTTTCTCTCTCAAAATCTCCAATCTTCACTTTTCTATTCCCAAAAATTTCTTCCTTATCCTCATCTATCTCTTTTTATTCCCTTGTCAATCGACATTTACTACTATGTGTTTTAATCCCCTGATTTCTCTCCCAGCCAATTTCTAAACTTATATTTTTGAATGTTTTTCTGATTGTTTCAATACTCTCTTCTATTCAAATTTATTTAGAAAATCTATTTAGAAAAAGAATAGAAAAGGATAGAATAAAGCAATGAAAATTGAAATAGGTAGGAGCGTAATTTTGATTGACAAGGAGATTGAAAGAGAAAGAATGGAATAGCCGAGAGATGGAAAGGGATTGATGTGGATTGAGATGGAAATAGAAGGAGATAGGCGGGGATAGAAAGGGATAGAAAATAGATTCAAACAGATAAACGTGGATATGGATTGATATGGAGATAGAAAAGAGGGGATTGAAAGAGATAGGAGAGAACGGAAATTGCCAAGGAGATAGAAAGAGATAAATGGGGATGGGCAAGAGATAAAAAGTGATAGGTATTGATGTGGATTGAGATGGAGATAGACAAGAGATAGAAAGGGGTAGAAAGAGATAGGTATTACCAGAAATAGAGATAGACTGAGGGATAGGATGAGATAGATCTCTTTCTATCTCCCAATTTCTATCTCTTTTTATTTCTTTACTTCCAATAGGGTAAAATACTTTTTAACTTTATATTTCTACCGACTAGTTTCCAAGATGAAGAGGTTTGCTAATGTAGAGTTGGTAAAGGAAATCCGCAGTGATAAAGAAATACCATTTTTTAATATTTAATATATTCATGGGCATGAAGAACAACTGAAATCACTCATGTATTATAAAAAATATCGTATGTGTCACGAGAGAAAGGGACTTTTTAGAATCGTGTATGTGGTCAGTTTTCAATCAGCGAAACTCAGCAAAGACAGCTACAGATATTGAAATTTGAAACAGACCGTCCAAGGTTCGAATCCTCTCACCTCGAGAGATTTAAGTCTTTTTTTTTTTACACCTTTCTCTACTCATTTCAGATTCAACGAATGTCAAAGCAACGCTATTTACTCTTCTAAAATACTTTATTAATTTTCTTTTCAAACTTTGATAGTTATACAAAAGATTGTTAACGGTCGAATTAAATGGTTAAACATTTCAGTGGTGATGATTGACAGGTACATTGATTGGAAGATGTGGATAAGGTAGGTGATGTGGATCGGTTCGGTCGTTTGGAGAATGATTATGCTGCAAATGTGATTCAACATTTTGAATGTTTGAAGAGAGCCAGAGATGGGTGTCGGGATGCTCCACGCTTACAAAAACATCAGGTTTGCCAACTTCGTCTGCAGACCAAATGTAAAGCCCAGCTATTCTACTGAAGATGACTAACGGAGATCCAAGATCACCATGACTGCAACGTTTTTCTCCATAGATGTCAAGAGTGCAAATCTCGTTCTCTCCAATGCGAGATGGAATACCAGTATGATTTCGGTAAGCGTACTGACATTGGTCGTTCCTCATTACAGTTACAGTGATTACTTCCAACCTGTCTGGATATAGCCTTCCATTGTTTCTGAAATATGTAGACATTTAGGTAAATTCTGCCTCCCCGTGAGTCACACGATATTTTTTTAAAGAGAGTTACGATTTTACGAAAAGTTCTGTCATATGATGAGGCCGAAATATTTTACTGTATTTTTAAGGGTGTTGGAGTCAAGTTCTAATCTAAGAATTCGATTCGGGTATTAGGTACGTTTATCTGGTCCTAAATATTGACAATTATAAAAAAAATTTTAGCGAAAAATTTTTTTTTTATTTTTACAAAAATTTAAGACCGGATAAACATACCTTAGCATATTTTCGTTAATTTTAGAAATTTTCTATTTCATATTTCAATAAATGTACAAGTAAGGTTGCAGAAAAAAACGTTGATAAGGTAGGAATCGGGTAAGTCTTACGTGGCCTTAAAGGATTTTAATGTACAGAGAAAGTCAAATAAAATCCATTTAAATCCCTTAAAATTAACTGAAATTATTTTTAATTGTTTAAATCTTATGTAAATATTTAAAAATCATTTACAGTATATCTATAAAAATCACCTAGAATTCTATAAAATCTGTTGAAAGATCTTGAAATTTCCTCATTTTGCTCAACAAATATTAAATTTGGTATTTTTCCTCTGTAGAGAATTAATCAATTTCTAAATAGAATTATGCATACAGAGTAAAAAAATTTCTTATTCAATTATATTTAGTAAAATGAAAATATTGAATTATGAAGTCATATTTGATTTCCTTATTTTATGCAAAAAGAATCGAAATTAAATATTTTATCGCTCTGTAAGCAGTCTTATATTTGAATAAAGATTAGCGCTACAGAGTGAAAAAATATTTATCCACAAATTTCCTTAAGTAAAATGAATAATAGAATTTCCAGCTTTACATTGGGTCCAACACCCTTAAGGAATTTCTAGTGACAAATTAATTTCTTTAAGGAATTTCGAATTCTTAAAAGAGTTCAAAAAGGATAATTCAAGGAATCTTAAGAAATTTCAACTTATTTCAAGTGATTTTAGGGAATTTCAATGGATCTCAAAAGAATTCAAAGGATTCTAAGGATTTTTAAGAGATTTTAAGTGTTTTTCAACGAGGAATTGATTTTAATGTAGGGACCAAATAAAATCCCTTAAAATTACTTGAAAGTCTTTAAGGCCTTGTAAAACTTACGCGATTCCTACCTTACCGACATTTTTTTCTCTGTAATGCTACGTCTACATTTATAAAGATATAAAATTGAAAATTTCTAAAATTAAAGAAAATATGCTAAGGTATGTTTGTCTGGTCTTAAATTTTTGTAAAAATAAAAAAAAATTTTTTTTTAAATGTCAATATTTAGGATCAGACAAACGTACCTTAAGGCTTTAGCTTCAAATATAGAAATTCTCAATATGATATCTCAATAAATGTAGACGTAGTGTTATAGAGAAAAAAATGTCGGTAAGGTAGGGATCGGGTAAGTCTTACATGGCCTTAAAATTGTTTAAATCTTACGTAAATGTCTCAAATTAATTTAAAGTATATCAAAATCATCTAGAGTTCATTACAATCTCTTGAAGTATCTCGAAATTTCTTCATGTTACTCAATAAATATTCAATTTGAAATTGTTTCCATCTATAGAATTAATCTATTTTTAATTAGATTTATCCGTACAGAGGTAGAAAATATCTATTTCAAATATTTTTTATGTAAAATTAAAATATTGAGTTTTGAAGTCAGAATTTTCATTCTTCGTTTTTTGCAAAAAGTATCGAAATTAAATATTTTTTCGCTCTGTACACAGTCTTATAGTTGATAAAAGATTAGCGCTACAGAGTGAAAAAATACATATCTACAATTTTCGTTCAGTAAAATGGAGAACTCAATTTTGAGCTTAAAACTTGGTTCCAACGCCCTTAATATATATATTGGTATCTTACGATGTTATTTTGTTGCATCCCCAACCAGCAACAACTCCATGTGCACCCACTAGTGTAGGTCCTGGTTGTAACTCTATTATTCCAACGGATCCACGTTCACGAAATACAGTTGGTTCAATGGTGATCAAGGAGAGAGCATGCTCAAATTGACCAGGATGATAGCGTGGGTGATTTATTTTCTCTACCAAATTGTGATATTTACCACCATTACCATTTGCTCTTCCTGTACCCGAGAGAACTGTGTACAACACTAGGGTGCTATCCACACAGTTAGCAACAGTTAATATAACGTGTGGTGAGACTATGCTACCTGAGCAAATGGTTTTTCTATATTTTTTAATATGTACAAGGAAGGGAAACTTTGTAATTGGCACTGATTCTGGGGTTTCGCTAATCACACGTTTCTTGCGGATCTGGAGATCTGATGATTTATCTTGATCTGAAACAAAATATAAAAATTAATATCTTAAGGGTGTTGACAAAAGAGTTAAGCTCAAAATTCCATTTTACATTTTACACAATCAAAATTCTAGATAAATATTTTTTCGCTCTGTAGCACTAATCTTTTTTCAAATATAAGACTACGTACAGAGCGAAAAAATATTTAGTATCGATACTTTTTGCATAAAACTGAAGAATTCAAAACCTGACTTCAAAATTCAGTATTTTTATTATACTTAAAAAATATTTGAATTAGATATTTTTTCGCTCTGTACACATAATTCTAATTAAAAATTGATTAATTCTAGAGAGGAAAAAAATTTCAAATTTAATATTTGTTGAGTAAAATGAAGAAATCGAACTTTTAGATTAGAATTTGGCTCAAACACCCCTAAAGGATTTTAAGGAATTTTAAAAGAATTTAAGAGTTTTTGAAGAGTTTTATTAAACATTTGTGAAATTTTTAAGGTTTTCATGGTATTTTATGAGATTTCTAATAATTTAATGAATTTCAAAATCTTTTTCTGATTTTTAAAAAATTTTGTAGAATTTTTAAGGATTTCATGAAATCTTAAGGGCGTTGGGCCCCTGTGTTAAGCTCAAAATTCCTTTCTTCATTTTACTCAATGAAAATTATAGGTAAATATTTTTTTGCATAAAACAAAGAATTCAAAATTTAATATTTTCATTTTACTTACAAAATATTTGAATTAGATATTTTTTCACTCTGTACGCATAATTCTAGTTAAAAATTGGTTAATTCTATTGAGGAAAAAAATTCCAAGTTTTATGTTTGTTGAGCAATAAAATGAGGAAATTTCAAGATATTGCAAGAGATTTTAATGAATTATAGGGGATTTTTATACATACACTGTAAATGATTTTTAGATCACTTTTTACTTTAAAATTATTTCCACTCTTTAAATCACACAAAATGTCTTGAAATCTCTTAAAAGTTCTTAGACTCCCTTGAATTCTTTTGAAATCTATTGAAATTCCTTAAAATCACTTGAAATCAGTTGAAATCTCTTAAAATTCCTTGAATTTTCTTAAAAAATCTGATGAAATCCCTTAAGATGTCTTGAAATATTGTAAAAACTCTTGAAAATCCTTAAGCTTTTGTGAATTCTTTTAAGAATTCTTTGAAGTTTTTTTATTATCAAACGAAATTCCTTAAAATATTTTGTAATTTCCTAAAATCACTTAAAGTCTCAGTATGAAATCTCTGTAAATTGATTCAAGTCACTTGAAATCCCTTAAAAACACGGGAAATGTCCGGATGTGGTTTTGGAAACTTTGTTTCATATTTCTAATTGAATAAGTGTGAAAAAAGATAAATAATAAATATTTGTCAGACTAGAAGTCTGCAAATTCAACCCAATTTCATTGGTGACGTTTAAAACGTCACAGGGGAAAAAAATGAAAAGAAATGGCTGAATGTACCATTTAAAATGGTCAGTGCGCCTTTTTTCTGGAATTTAGTTAGTTTTACTATTTCAAATTGCAAATTTTACAAAGAAAATAGCAGGGTTTACAATTCTGTTAGCAAAAATTACAATTTTAAATAGTGAAAGTTACTAAATTCCAGGAAAAATCAGAAGTATGCAAAATAAATTAGAATTTT
>UCOK01017844.1:17279-27959 GCA_900474325.1 Synergus umbraculus
ATTCCTTAAAATCACTTGAAATCAGTTGAAATCTCTTAAAATTCCTTGAATTTTCTTAAAAAATCTGATGAAATCCCTTAAGATGTCTTGAAATATTGTAAAAACTCTTGAAAATCCTTAAGCTTTTGTGAATTCTTTTAAGAATTCTTTGAAGTTTTTTTATTATCAAACGAAATTCCTTAAAATATTTTGTAATTTCCTAAAATCACTTAAAGTCTCTATGAAATCCCTTGAAATTCATTAAAGTCACTAAAAATCCCTTAAGGGCGTTGGACCCAAGTGGTAAGCTTAAAATTCCACTCTCCATTTTACTCAACGAAAATTATAGATACTTTTTTTTTCGTTCTGTAGCACTAATCTTTTTTCAAATATAAGACTGTATACAGAGCGAAAAAATATTTAATTTCGATACTTTTTGCAAAAAACGAGGAATTGAAAATCTAAATTCAAAATTTAATATTTTCAATTTACTTGAAAAATATTTCAATCAGATATTTTTTTACTTTATACGCATAATTCTAGTTAAAAATTGATTAATTCTACAAAAGGAAAAAATTCCAAGGTTAATATTTGTTGAGTAAAACGAGGAAATCGAAATTTTAAATTGGAATTCGGCCCCAACACCCTTAAAGAGATTTGTTTATTGAAATTATTATTCACTTACCAACATTCTCTTCTGATGTAGCAAATCCTTGAGAGAGAACCATGCAAAAGATTAAAAGATTGAAATATACTTTTCCCTGCATTTTAAACGCGAAATTCTAGTTTCTTTAAATATTCTACAAAAGACGAGACCGATGTGAGAATTTTGACTAATTTTAGACTTTTATAATTCCACTTTGTCGCAGTCTATAGCAATTATTTACATATTATTTATTATCTTAGGTTTTAAATTTTTAGTACAAAAGAAATAGTTGGGCAAACAAAGACTAGAAAACATATTTTGATTGTTTAAGAGATAGGAATGTTGATTCTACTTAAAACTTGGATAAGATTGTGCAATGATTTTTATAACATATACGTCATTCTAGTCGTTTTTTATACCCAGAAAGAGGAAGTGAAGTTTAAGTTTTTTTCGGTGGCGTTGAAGGGGAATTGGAAAAATTATACAGGGTGACCCTGAATAATTCGGATAACCCGCTTTAATTCGGATTGAAAATCCTGATTGACCGGATTCATTCGAATTGATAGGATTTATTCGGATTGAAAGTTCGGATTAATTCTGATTAATTCGGATTGGAAATTTCTTTCGGATTAGATCGGAATGAAACTGTTTGGTCCGGATACAAATTTTGGAATGATTCAGATTGAATTTCATTCCGAAGCTTAAGGGCGTTGAACCCAAGTGTTAAGCTCAAAATTCCATTCTTCATTTTACTTAACGAAAATTTTTTCTCTTAAAAATCCTTAGACTGCCTTGAATTCTTTTTAAATCCATTGAAATTCCTTAAAATCACTTGAAATCAGTTGAATTCTCTTAAAATTCCTTGAATTTCCCTAAAGTCACTTAAAGAATCTGATAAAATCCTTTAAGGCCATGTAAGACTTACCCGATCCCTACCTTACCGACATTTTTTTGTCTGCAACGTTACGTCTACATTTATTGAGATATCAAATTGAAAATTTCTAAAATTAAAGAAAATATTAAATTTTTGTAAAAATAAAAAAATTTTTTTTACAAATGTCAATATTTAGGATCAGATAAACGTACCTTAATGCTTTAGCATCAATTTTAGAAATTTTCAATTTGATATCTCAATAAATGTAGACGTAACGTTGCAGACAAAAAAATGTCGGTAAGGTAGGGATCGGGTAAGTCTTACATGCCCTTAAGAGAGCTCAACCCAAACTAAAAATTCCATTCTCCATTTTACTCAACGAAAATTATAGATCAATATTTTTTTTCCTCTGTAGCGCTAATAATCTTTTATCAATCCAACAAACCAAAAAACAAATCCAACAAAAAATTTCATATATTTCATATACATATAGGTTTTTGGCACTCCTTACACACCCACAAGTGCCTTGAAAACTACCCTTAAAACCAAAAATGTCAATTTTTCATAAAACCGACCTTCTGAACGCTTTCTTCTCGTTTTTTTTAATAAAAATTATTTCTATTACTCTAGTACAATATTTATCAACATTGATTAATTAATTTTCAGTTATTGAAACAAATTCCATTTTTTTAAATAATTTTTTTTTTCGAAAATACGTGTTTCTTTCTAAAAATTATTACTATTGGTGTAATGGAATATAGATTAACAATGTTTAATTAATTGTCAATTATTTAAACAAATTTAATTTGTTTAAACAATTTTTTTTCGAAAATTCTTTTCTTCTTATTAAATATTATTACCATTAATTTAATGGTAATATTTATTAAAATTGAAAAATTAGTTTTTATTTGTCTAAATAAATTCCATTCGTTTGAAAAATGATTTTTTCCAAAAATTGGAGGAATTCTAAATTTTTATCGTTACATAATACAAATTAGTTTCAAATATTTTCCAATTTTGTTTCTTTCGTTTTTTTCTCTCCGAGGAAAAAATATTTAATTTCGATACTTTTTGGATAAAACGAAGAATTAAAAATCAAAATTCAATATTTTCATTTTACTTAAAAAATATTTGAATTAGATATTTTCTACCTCTGTACGCATAATTCTAGTTAAAAATCGATTAACTCTACAGAGGGAAAAAATTCCAAATTTAATATTTCTTTCGTAAAATGAAGAAATCCAATTCTTAGATTAGAACTTGGCTCCCACGCCCTTAAACATTTCAGTGGTGATGATTGGCAGGTAAATTGATTGGAAGACGTGGATGATAAGGCAGATGATGTGGATTGGCTGGGTTGTTTTGTAAACGATTCCTCTGTATATGTGATTCAATATTTTGAATGTTTGAAGAGACCCAGAGATGGGTGACAGGATGTTGCACGCCTACAAAAACATCAGGTTTATCAAGTTCGTCTTCAGACCAAATGAAAAGCCCAGCTAGCCTACGAAAGACGACTAATGGGGCTCCAGTATCACCATCACTGCAACGTTTTTGTCCAAAAATGTCATGAGTGCAAATCTCGTTCTCTCCAATGCGAGATGGAATACCAGTATGATTTCGGTAAGCGTATTCACATTGCTCGTTACTGATGACCGTTACAGTCATTACTTTTAAAACGTCAGGATAATGTCTTCTATTATTTCTGAAATTTGTATTCAATTAGATAAATTCTGCCTCCCCGTGAGTCACACAATATTTTTTTAAGTGCGTTACGATTTTATGAAAAAAATCCCTCCCGTGCTACAAAAAATACTTTAATCAGAGTGGCCACATGTCAGGGAAAATAAAGTTTATCAGGAAAGTTAGGGAAATGTCAAGGAAATGCGAGTAGTTGTCAAGAAAAATAAAAATTGACATTTATATTAACTATGTTATTTTTGTCGTATTAAATATATAACTTTTATAATTTATTTAACAAATTTTAGAAAGTATCCAAAGATTTCGAAGGATTATAAATAATTTCCAGGTATTCTCTGAGATTCTCTAGGTTTCTAACGATTTCAATACATTTTCAACAATTTTAAAAGATTTTAAGAGGTTTTAAGGAATTTTAAGTGATTACAAAAGATTTGTATAATATTGAAAAGATTTTGTTAAATTTTAAAAGGAATTCATGGAATTTTAAGAGATTTTGAAGGAAGTTTAGGGAATTCAAAGAATTTTAAGAATTTCAGGGGATTTTGAAAAATTTTTAAATATTATAAAGGTTTTTTTTACGTATTTTAAGGGATTTAAAAGTTTTTCGTGGGATTATAAAAGGATTTTAAGATACTTATAAGAATTTAAAGAGATTTTAAGGAATTGTAAATATTATCGTGGAATTTAAAAGAATTTTAAAAGGCGAGTAAGATTTTAAAGAAATTTTAATCACTTTAAGGCCATGTAAGACTTACCCGATCCCTACCTTATCGACATTCTTTTGTCTGCAACTCTACGTCTACATTTATTGAGATATCAAATTGAAAATTTCTAAAATTAAAGAAAATATTAAATTTTTGTAAAAATAAAAAAATTTTTTTTACAAATGTCAATATTTAAGACCAGATCAACGTACCTTAGTGTTTTAGCTTCAATTTCAGAAATTTTCCATTTGATATCTCAATAAATGTAGACGTAGCGTTGCAGACAAAAAAATGTCGGTAAGGTAGGGATCGGGTAAGTCTTACATGGCCTTAAAGTAATTTTAAAGAATTTATATTTTCCTCATGGAATTTTAAAGGATTTTTCATGACACGTGTAACGAAACATCGATTTTCGGTGTCTATTAAGCGTCTCGAAGGGAGTCCTTTGCAGTACAGGAGCGAAAGTACTGCAAAAGTAGTACCGAAAGTAAAATAGGATATCCTAAAATAGATATAGATATCCTTAAATATCTAAATAAATAAAACGGAGGTTCTCTCTCCATACCCCCCCCCTCTCTCTTATCCTATCGTATCCTATTCTATCGTATCCTTTTCTATTGTATTCTATCCTATCGTATCCTTTCCTATCGTATCCTATTTTATCGTATCCTATCCTATTGTATTCTATCCTATCGTATTCTATACTATCTTATCTTATTGTATCCTATCATATCCTGTCGTATTTTATCCTATCGTATCGTATCCTATCACATCCTATCGTATTATATACTATCCTATCGTATTGTATCCTATTCTATTGTATTCTATCCTATCGCATCCTGTCGTAATTTATTCTATTGTATAGGATACGATAAGATACGATATGAGAGATATGAAAGGTGTGAGAGGGAGGCTGTACTAGTACACTAGTGCAAATTCGAATTATTGTTTCGAAAATCGAATTCGTTACAGTGGTCATGAAAAGCTTTGTATTTCACACGTCGCGAAACAGGCAATTATCGGATTCATGTAATTTTGACATTTTAAAAGTGATTTTATGGAATTTTAATAGTCCTCATCGAATTTTAAAAAATCTCAAGTCATTTTTGATTTTTAAAAGACTTGGTGATATTTTTTTGAAGATTTTTTTTTAGTGATTTTAATAATGCACTTTAGGGAATTTAAAAAAATGTCACGAGATTTTTATCATTTGTAATCGATTTTGTAAAGTTATTGTAAAGGATTTCAAGTAATTTTAAATATTGTAGTGGAATTTTAAGATATTTAAAGATGTTTTTAGGAATTTCAAAAGATTTTAGCGAATTTTAATGAATTTCAATAGATTTCCAATATTTTAACAAAATTTTTGTGCATTTTAAGAGATTCTGAAAACGTTTTATGGAATTTTAAATGATTTTGAAGTTTTTATTGAAATTTAAAGTATTTCAAAGGATTTTGAGGAATTTTAAAAAAATTAGTGAAAATTGAAGGGATCTTATGAAATATTAACAAATATGAAGCGATTCCGTCGAACTTCAAGATGTTTCTAGGAATTTCAATGAATTTTAAGAGATCTTTTCAAAAGTTGTTGTAAATTCGAGAGATTTTTACGAATGTTAATTTTTGTAAAGTGATTTTAGGAAATTTTGAGAAGTTTTCAAAAATTATAAAAGTTGTTCACGTATTTTCAGGGATTTAAAAGTTTTTCGTGGACTTATAAAGGAATTTAAGAAACTTGTAAGAATTTTAAGAGATTATAAATATTCTCGTGGAATTTAAAAGGATTTTAAAAGACATTAAAGAATTTAAAGAAATTTCAATTATTTTAAAGTGATTTTAAAGAATTTAAATTTTTCTCGTGGAATTTTAAAGGATTTCAGAGAATTTTTATGATTTGTAAACGATTTCGTAAAATAATTGTAAAGGATATTTCATGGAATTTTGAAGGGATACGGGAAATTTTAAGAGATTTTTAGGAATTTAAAAAAGATTAGTGAAAATTGAAGGGATCTCATGAAATATTAACAAATTTGAAGCGATTTCGTGGAATTTTAAGATGTTTCTAGGAATTAAAAAAAATATCAATGAATTTTAAGAGATCTTTCAAAAGTTGCTGTAAATTAGAGAGATTTTTACGAATGTTAAATGTTCTGAAGTGATTTTAAATTTCAAAAGATCTAAAGTGATATTATACGAAATTGAAAAATTTCAATAGTATTGTTATTGAAAATTTACACGCATTTTTAATACTTGTCCGTCAGGAAAATTTGTCTGAAAGTCAGGGAAAAGTCAAGGAAATGTCAGAGAAATTGAAAAATTGAATCTAGTGGCCACCCTTTTTAATTTATTTTTAAGGGTGTTGGAGCCAAGTTCTAATCTTAAAATTCGATTTCTTCATTTTACTCAACAAATATTAAATTTGCAATTTTTTCCCTATATAGAATTAATCAATTTTTAACTAGAATTATGCGTACAGAGCGAGAAAATATCTAATTCTAATATTTTTTAAGTAAAATGAAACTATTGAATTTTGAAGTTAGATTTTGAATCTGCGAAAAGTATCGAAATTAAATATTTTTTCGCTCTGTATGCAGTCTTGTATTTGAAAAAAGATTGGCGTTACAGAGCGAAAAAATATTTATCTATAATTTTCGTTGAATAAAATGGAGAATTGAATTTTGAACTTAACACTTGGGTCCAAACGTCCTTAATAAAAAATTGGTAACTTACTCTGCTATATGGTTGCATCCCCAACCAGCAATTGTCACACGTGTACCAGGTAATGTAGGACCTGTTTGCAGCTCTATTATTTCAGTGTTGTAACGAGACACGGCTGGTTCAATGGTGATCAAGGTGAGAGCATGCTCAAATTGATTAGGACGATAGCGTGGGTGATTTAATTTCCATATCACCCTGTGAAATTTCCCACCATTCCCACTTTTTTTTTCTGAACCCGTGAAAACTTGGTACTCATTTAGGTCGTTGGTTCTTAAGCAGGTAGCAACAGTTAATACAACGTGAGGTGAGACTATGCTACCTCCACAAATGGTGACTGTGTTTTTTTTAATATTTGCAAGGAATGGAAACTTTCTAATCGACACTGATTTGATTGCCTCAGGATCTTCATTAATCACACGTTTCTTGCGGATTTGAAGATCTGATGATTTCTCTCGACCTGTAACCATATGTTAAAATTAATACATAGCTAAAAGAGAATAGTTTATTGAAATTATTATTTTACTTGCCAACAGTTTCTTCTGAGGTGGCACAACCTTGAGAAAGAACCACACAAAGGATTAACAGATTGAAATATATTTTTTCCAGCATTTTATTAAAGTTATATTAAAGTTTTATTGAAGTTTTATTAAAGTTTTAAATATTCTACTGATGAGGAAACCATTGGAAGGATTTTGACTGATGTTAAGCTTTTATAATTCCACTTTGTTGATGTTTACTGTAATTACTTGTTGTCTTAGCTTTGGAATTTTTCGTGCAAATAAATTATAACAAAGGCAAAGTGTCATATACATATACATTGTTTATGTATAAACCTTGGTTTCGATTGTGCAATAATTTTTATAACTCATGCGTCATTTTAGTCACTTTTTATCCCAACGAGGCGGAGCTGAAAATTTTAAGGTGATGTGGCAAGGGAATTGGAAAAATTATACAGGGTGTCCTATTTTAATTTAGGTATAGATCGAAATATTTCTTAAAACAGTTCATCCACAAAAAAAATTGTTCAGACAAATATTATACTTCATATAGGGGGGTCATTTAACGGTACTATTAATTTTGACCTTGAGGTCAATTTTTATGGTCATTTGAAGATAAAGACGATTATTTTAAAATCACAACTTCTATTGTTGACTGTGGATTTAAAAAGAGTGGAAAATTTCACAGGAAAAATATTTGTATTAGTTTGAAGTTTCTGACGTCTACTCAGACGAATTTTTCTTTCATCAAATATTGTTTGTAACTTATTTAAATAACACAAGTTTTTCAGTAAGAATCTTTCGAGAACATAAAAATTCTTCTAGATTTTAAAGCTTATTTTTAAGGATTTGAAATCATAAAATTTCTCTCTTGAAATCCCTGAAAATTCTTTAAAATGCCTTATAATTCCAGGATATTTTTTTAAAAATTATAAAAATCTCTTAGAAACCTTTAAAATTCTACGAAAACCTTCAAATTCTCCTTAACTTTAAAAAATCCTTTCAAATCCCTAAAATAGAAATCTTCTTAAAAATTAAATAAAATCTTTTAAAAATCAGAAGACTTTTATTGAAATCCCTTAAAATTATTAGAAATCTCATAAAATTCCATAAAATTCTTAAAAATGACAATAAAGTCTTTTAAAAGTCATTAAAACCTCACAATTTTTTTTAAATTCTTAAAAATTCCAAGAAAAATTTAAAATTCCTTTAAAATCTCAGAAACCTTTTTAAATTTCGAAATTCCTTGAAATTCAACGATATAAGACTTAAAAATCCTTTAAAATCCCAGAAAACTTTTTAAACTCTTAAAATTTAACGAAAACCTTAGAAATCTCTTAAAATTCGAGAAAATCTCTTAAAATTCCCAGAAATTTCTTGAAATTCTTAAAAAATTTTTGATAACAATTAAAATACCTTTTATCCTTTAAAATACATTAAAAGTATTAAATATAACAATAAATTTCATGAAATCCTTAAACATTACTTAAAATCTTTTAAAAATCAGAAAACTTTTATTGAAATCCTTAAAAATTATTAGAAGTCTCATAGAATTTCATAAAATCCATTAAAATACCAATAAAGTCTCTTAAAAGTCATTAAAATCTCTCAATTTTCTTAAAGTTTCTGAATTCTACGAACACCTTCGAATTCTTTAAACTTTAAAAAATCTTTTCAAATCCTTAAAATCAAAATCTCTTACCATGTCCTGAAATTTAAAAAAATACTTTAATGTCTTTTTCCCCTTGAAATTCCTGAAAATCATTAAAAATCTCTTAAAACTCCTTAAATAATTTTTGAAATTTTATTAAATCCCTTAAAATTCCAGGCAACTCTGCGTAAATTTCTTTTGTTAATTAGATACAAATTTTCGGTTTTGGAAACTTTAAAAACTTTTTTTTTTATAATTTTATTTCAATAAATGTGAAAAAGTTTGTATTTTCTTTATTTTCTTCATTTTTTTTGCATTTTTTGAATTAAGAATGTAAAAAACTTCCAAAAAATCATATTATTTTTTTATTATTAGAAATATATCCGACGTTGCTCAGGTTAGGGAAATTATTTTAAGAATTTTAGGGAATTTAGGGAATTTTAATTTCATTTTCATTTTCATTTTATTTTAGGGAATTTCAAGATATATCTTAAGAAATGTCAAAGGATTTTTAAAAGAATTCAAAACAGTTTAAGGATTTTCAAGAGTTTTCACAAGATTTCAAGGGATTTTTGTAAAAGTTTGAAAGAGTTATCAAAAGAATGTTTTACAGATTTCTAGAAATTTCCATAGGTTTCAGAAGATTTCAAGATAACTTAAAGGAATTTATCAGATTTTAAGTAACTTTAAGAAATTTCTGTAAATGTCTTAAAGTTGTTTAAAATTTATAAAAATTCCGTGAAGTTCATTAAAATCTCTTGAAATGTCTTCAAAACTCTTGAAATATCTTGAAACCTCTTTAAATTCCCTTGAAATTCCTTAAAATTACTGTAAATCTCTTGAAATACTTTTATATTTTTTCAAATCTTATATAAAATCTCCAGAAATTTTTTTAAATTATTTAAAATCTTTTGCAAACTCCTGTCACGTCCCCGCGACGTAGTATTAATCATCTTTCTTAAATATATTAATTATAACTCATTCTTAACATTTAGATTATCATTTGTCCCCTATCAATTAATATTGTATCTCATTTAGGTATTAAGCAATCAATATTGTTATTTCATAAACAATCATTTAAGCAAAGTACGAACTTGTTCAAAGCGACCTTTCATTAAGAAAACTATCGATTCAATATCCGAAATATCTATGTGTCAACAGCCACAAAAACGCCTGACATTTGACCTCAATCTAAATAAGAGTTGCATTCCATATGACTCGTAAATTTCAAATATAATGTCACGCAACATAAAATCTCTTTCGAGAGAAAAACCAAATATCATAAACTAAAATACCATTTAGTTTTAAGACCTGTCACTTTTCGCCATAAAAATATCAATGTTCTTTCTCCCTAAAAACGATACACCTGTATATCCGAATTCTTAGAAGAATCAGTGCACCAGTCCACACGTGCAGGTCGTAAATCAAAACGACACTTGACCTGATTTAGAAATTTCCCTAAAAGGGGAACCAATCAACAAAAAGGGGCGACCAATCAACGAAAGGAGGTGTTGTCCTTACGCAGAAGAATTCAGGAATCACGTGATTTGCAAAAATATACACGTGCCCTTAATGTATCGCGGCCCTCATTGATTCATGCCAAACTAGTATAAAACCGGAAGGAATTGACCAGAAATCATCAGTTTGATCATCGACCAGTTTGAGCAGTTTGTTCCGGAATCTTCACCTAGTGTCATCTTGAAATTAGAAGTCTCTTCAATCTTAAATTCTGTGCGGAAGTAATCCTCTGAACCCAGTATGTTGCCCTAAAGAACTTAGCCGAATTTTGAAATGAACGACCCCAGTTGTCAACGGTTCAACGCCACTAATTCTAAACCTAATTGGTAAGCAAGATTATTTCTTTTACGCCTTATCGATCTTATCTGTTAGAGGACCAGAGACTCATGTTT
>UCOK01017845.1:0-13266 GCA_900474325.1 Synergus umbraculus
GTTCTATTTAATTTTGAAAAATTAGTTTTTCAACTATAACTTCTCTAATATTCAAAATTCGAAGCTGACGTAAGGGAAAGAAATGTTCCGTGCATCGAGACGAATCGATTGACCTATAAGATTAATAAATTTCATTTAAAAATAAAAAATTTATGTTTAATTGTAATTTTCGAAAATGAATTTAACTCTGATATAAAGAATACTTAATGCTTCCTCTATGAGGAAGCAAATAATATTTGCTTACAGGAAGCAAAGTGCTCATTGAATGAGTACAAAAGTTGATACAACTTCACAGCTAGTTTTAAATTTATTTTATACGAAATTTCGGCTTTGGAAACTAAAATTTGTATTTAATTAATAACAGAAATTTACGCGGCGTGGCCCGAAATTTTTTAAGAGATTTATAATGATTTTAAGGAATTTCAAGAGGAAAAAGACTTAAATTTTAATTTTAGGATTTTTAATTTCAGGATGTGCTAAGAGATTTTGATTTTATGGATTTAAATCGATTTTTGAAAGTTTAAGAGATTTTGAAGGTTTTTGTTGAATTTTAATTTTAATTTTCCAAGGGATTTTTGTAACTTTAAAGAAATATCCTGGAATTATAAGGTACACCCAGAGAAAAAGTTTGTTTAAATCAACTAAACGTATACATTTGCCTCAGAGCCTACTAAAAAATATACCTTTATTTATAGAATTTTATAGAATTTTAAGGGATTTCAAGTGATGTTTATTATTTTTAAAAGATTTCCTGATACCTCAAGAGATTTTTAAACTGTTTTCTAACTTTTTAAAAACATTTAAATTACTGGATTTGGTTAAAACCTTTCACAGTTTTTAAATTCTTTTCAAATCTTTAAAAATAAGCTTTAAAATCCAGATTCATACTAAAAAAATTGTTTTATTTAAAATAATAGATTTATCGAATCATAAATCATAGGATATATTTTTTCCTCGGTTTTTTCGGATATCGAAATTCTCTTTATTCGGATAATATCTTCGCAAATCTTTTCTAATTTTATAAAACAAAAATAGATATCAAAATATTGCTAATCACTAAGAAAAGCGATGCATAACAAGATATTATTATTAATTATATTATAATATTATTATTGCTTGATATTAGTTTTCTAAAATTTAAAAATTTCGCCTTCTATTTATTTTTTGCATTATTTGACTATCAGCTCTTTGCACTGATTGTTTACTATTCTGCCTTCATTTAAATTGAAAAAAATTAATTTTTTATAAAGCATCTCTAGAGAAATACGTATTTTAGGGAAAACTGGTTAGTATCTGATCAGGGCCAGCCTAGACCTTCCTCATTAGTCAGCCTAGGCCAAGCCAGTCTAGGGCCAGATTATACGGAAAACTGGCATGGATTTTGGTGCGAACCTAACGGTGCCGCTGCAGCATTTGTAACGTTAGCGGGTGGAGGGGGGGGGAGGTCGTACCGCGCAATCTCCAGTCCTGAGGAACTAGGTCAGCAATCGCTGGCCCCTTTGCACGGCTGCCAGTCTTGCTCAGCACGGGCCACGGAACAGTTCGTTAGGGGTTAGTGACTCTTTGTGCTGATTCGCGGGATAGTTTCGCGCGCTGAACGTGCGCAGTTCCGGTTTAACTTGTGCGTGACTGTCAACTAATTTCTCGTTGAGTTACTTCCTGTTTAGTTTAAAAAAAAGTTCTAAAAATCTAAATCTAGGAATCTACATATATATATAGTATATTGTATTGCAATTACTGCCATAGGATTATCTTCGAATGATAACACTGTGATGGGATAGTAGCCCCACTTTTACGGTAATTCTAGCCTAATGAAAATTCTTTAATGGTTATTGAGGCTAATAACAGTTACGATATTACTGCCCGGCGTTTCTTGCAGGTGCACTTTTTTTTTTATTACATAACAGGTCGAGAGTTTAATTAATCAAAAATAATTGCCCCATAAATTACGAGCGCGATTAAACATGAATAGATAAAAAGTAGTAAATAAGAAAAGTTGCATTTTATCGTCGAGTGAAGATGGAATTAATTTTTAAATTAATGTTTTTAATATTTTCACCTATTTGGCAGCATATCTATTATAGAATTTAGTTTACTTAAAATTTTTTCTTGTTATTTTAATATTGTGGACCTTTTCCTTAAAGTATTTTACGATAAGTGCAAATAGGTTTTCATACTGGAATTCCATTCGAATATAAAGTAGACACAAAATGCGCAATAAAGGATCGACATTAGTCTCACAGAATCTGTCATCAAAGATGCGATATTCCTTAGATTTTGGAAGCGTAGATTTTCTGAAACCTTTCTCCTGGAATCTTAATGCCTGGCAGCTTAGAAGGGTGGTATGGAATTCTCATGTGGCCCGGGGCGAGTTTCTTCCCTCGTTATTATCGAAGGACTTCTTAAGAGGGAGGAAAGTAGACAGAATATAAATTTGTATCCTCAATATGTTTGGTCCACTGTTTCATCGCATTGTAAAATTTTCTCCTCGACCTTCGAAATCGATAAACGCATTTAAATTGCTTCGAGAATGTTGTTTATTAAATTTTTCCACGATTTAAATTCGTATCAACATCGAGGCCGGCCAATGTAATAAATATAATAATAAATGTAATAAATATCTTCAATATAATTTCAATATAATTTAACTTTCTATCAGAAAATAGAAAATGATTGATACTTTACACTTTCTTGCGAAGTTTAATCAGGAGGAAGAATGCAATTCCTCGAAATATTAAAATATTGATTTCAGCCTTCCTCTCATTCATCCTCTCAACTGCCTTCGATGCCGCGTTCAAGATATTGTCTGGGTCATCTTAAAGTCTTCTCAACTCGAAAACTTTGTCATACTTGATATTCATTCTGTTTTAATCGAAAAGTAGGAAATCAAAATTTCGTATAAAAAATTAAAATAAATAATAAAAAATATAAATAATCGAATGAGACAGGAAATCGTTTTTAATCGTGCTGATTTGATTTTAGGCATTCTTTTTGATTTTGGCATTAAAAAAATTAAGACTTCCTAAGGATTTTATAGCAAATAAAGCAAAAATCAAACAGGAAATTAAGATAACTTCAAATCTTCGTGTTAGGCAGTATTAGCAAAAACCACTCGAGATACGAGAGTCCTTGGCTATGTACAATTCCTTTGAGACGAATAATCTTGAACGGTATACGATATATTTCGCAAAATATAGGATATTTCTGTGTTTGCCTCTTTCCTTTATTTTTTTCTTCTATTTTTCTATTTTATACACAGAAAAAACAAGGGCTGAAAGTGTTTACAGCTTAAAACAAGACTTAAAACTGACTTAAGACTGAAATTCAGCCTAAAAACTGATTTCAGCTGTAAACACATTCAGTCCTTGTTTTTTCTGTGTACCAATATCTTGAAATTAATAAAAAATTCATTAATCTAGAATAATCGCAGGATTAAAGCTATCTACTCTCTGAGTGTTATTAAAAAACTGTAAAAAAGCATGTAAAAAGTAAAGATATTAAAAATCCTAACTCAAGGTTCGTGCACAAGTGAGGTACTAGTGCAAAGTATCCGGTGTTCAAAACCCGTGGTCGAAGTACCCTCATGCATTAAACGCAAGCTCCAACCTGGTGTCCGCACTTGAAAACTAACAGTTTTGACGATTGCTCTGTGTGTCATTTGTGAAATGCAAGCCAGGACTCGTAAAACTGCACGAAATTCGCTGGACGTCGTGGGAGTCTTTTGAAGCTTTAGAAGTCTCTTAGGTAATTGCTTTTATGATTGTTGTCTGGTTCTATTTTTCCTCCCTTTCCTCAATTTCTTGCCATAAGCACGTTCGCCACTCTTCCCATCTCGTCGAGTTATAGCCACTGAAAACTTTCCGAGTTGCTTGAGTTTTACGGGTTTATCGCTTGCATCGGTAATGGACCGAGTGGAAAACTGGAAATAGTCTCCACGATTGTGCGAGGTTGCTGGGAATTTTAAATTTTTACGGTAACTTTGCGATATTTCAAAGCAAGTTTGGGAAATCATTTCGAACAGAAAAGTAGTTGTTTCAAGTTATTTTTCGGATTTAATCGGTAATCGTGGAAATCGATTGGAGTCAAGTCAATTCAATCCAATTCGCAAATATCGAGTTGGAAGAATATGGAAGTTTTGTCTGACCAAAACTGGTCATTACTACTTATGTATGTAATTCATTATATATTGATGACTTAAAGTTGACAGAAGAAAAACAAACTAATTTCGCGAAAAAATTTCAGGAAATTCTTAGAAATACCTTGTAATTTGTTAAGATTTCTTAAAACTCCCAAAAACCTCTTTAAATTCTTCGAAATCTTATCAAATTTCATGAAATCCTTAAAATTTTACGACAACATGTGAAATCTTTTAAAATTCTACAAACTCTTTTAAAAATCATATATGTATAGAAATTCTTTTGAAATCCCTCAATAAAATTTCCAAAACAAATTTAAAATCCTTTAAACCTCACAAAATATTTTAAAACTAATAAAAATCTCTTGAAATCTTGTTAAATTTGTAAAAACCTTTTAATATTTTCATCAGAAATTTCTTTAAATTCTTTAAATTCTACGATCACATTTAAAGACTCTTTACTTCCTTTAAAATCCATTAAAATTATTAGAAATCTTGTTACAGTCAAATGAAATCCTGAAAATTCTGTATAAAATCTTTTTAAAATTCGAAAATCCCTTATAAATCTCTTGAAATCCAAGTTAAAATTAGCAAAAATCTCTAAAAATTTATAAAAGAAATTCTTGTATTTTCTTAACATTTAGAATACTCTTAAAATTCTACAAAATCTTTTAATAATTAGAACAAAATCTCATAAAATCGCTTAAAATTTTACGACATTTGAAATCTTTTAAAATTCTACAAACTCTTTTAAAAATCATATATGTATAGAAATTCTTTTGAAATCGCTGAATAAAATTTTCTAAACAAATTTAAAATCCTTTTAACCTCACAAAATATTTAAAAAGTCATAAAAATCTCTTGAAATCTTTTTAAATTCGTGAAAATCTCTTAATATTCTCATCAGAAACTTTTTGAAATTCTTGAAATTCTACGATAACATTTAAAGACTCTTTACGTCCTTTAAAATCCATTAAAATTCTCAAATCTTGTTACAGTCCATGAAATCCTGAAAATTCTATATATAGTCTTTTTAAAATTAGAAAATCCCTTAAAATTCCTTAACTTTAAAAATTCTCTTGAAGTTTCATGAATTCCGTTAAAATTCTGCGAAATATCCTGAAACGCCTTAAAATTCTACGAAATCTTTTTAAAATCCTTAAAAATCTTTAGATCTTCGTAAAAATCACATAAAAATTATTAAAATCCATTAAAATTCCTAGAAACCTCTTGAAATACCTCTCTAAAAAAAGTAATGTAACCGGCAGCCAAAGTCTGACTTAAATCGACTTTTACTACTGAAACTATGAATTTGGCTGACCAAATTCGGTTTTTACTACTCCGGGCTGACCCAATTCAAACTTACTACTTAAAATGCTATTTTTCTGATAATTCTTTTTGACTTTTTCTCTGATAATCTTTTTCTAAATATGAAATTGATTGATACAGTTGATAATATAGTGATATTATCAACAATATTACGTGAAAAAAATATATCTAGTGTTATATAACGCTAATGTGGCATTGAATGATTACGACACAGTTTAATACCACCAAATTGTAGCAAGCTATGAAACATTGCGTTCTGTACACCTTTCAATGTCACAGCTGCATTGTTATGGATGTACATACCAACATATACATATATATATATATAACATATGCATGTAAATTTCTCGAACAAGCTCTAATAAGCCCACTTGACATCCCGCGTTGTCAACTGTTGCAAATTAAATTATTTCATATTTTATATGTAAAACGATTGTTTTTGACGTCTTAAAAACAAGCCTTGGAAAAAAGCCAGCGAATGAGCGCCCATTATTTTTGTATCCTTCGTTTTTGAGAGCACTGGTAAAATGATGATTGATGAATGAACGATAAACGTCGGGGTTGAAGATTTCCATTTGAAGGAATAAAGAGGAAACAAATTTAGATGAAATAGGTTTTTATCGCCGATATCTAAGGAGAGGATAAAATGAGAAATAAGCAAGGATTGATGTGTAATGGAATGGAAGATTTGGAACTCAAGAAGGGTAACACATAAACCGCAAAAGTCCCGTTAATTATTGCTCTAAAAATTGTCCAGAATAACTCAAAACTGAAAAATGAATGAAAATTTTCTAAAAAATGGTAATAAAAATTCAATTCATATAATTTTAAAAAGAAATTTATAAACCATGTAATATGCCTAAAGGCGAAAATGATATTTTCTTCTCCCACCTCTGAGCCGGAATTCCTGCTCTTTTACGGTTCTTGGTTATCGATAACCAACTCCACAAAACATATCGTGAGATGTGGCAGAGGGTCGTTGAGTATATCGAAGAAATTTCGTTCACAGTTATCCATCTCTTGCAACTGATCCTTTTATTTTCGCTTGGATGGATCTCGTCCTTCAAAACCACGATGTCTTCATGCAAAAGTATTTTCTTTTTTTCTTTTTTCGTTTCTTCGCTCACTTTTGCTACTAATATCACGGAAATTCCATAGAAAAGTTCAGTGAATGTATAAAAATATGAAAATATGCCGATTCCCATGGAAATGTAGAGTAGAGAATTTAGTCTCTGTGCTGCATAGGCTTCTGAAGAAACCCCTGGGGGGAGATTCTAGTGTCTGGCGAATTTGGTACGTCGACTTGTTGCCCGGGAATAACCCGAGAAATTCGACATCGCGGACCCTACATGATCCCAATTTATGGAAGGCTTACCGACCACCCCAGAGAAATTCGAAAATTACTACTGGATATCTAACGTGCGCGGGATATAAATGAGATAGGAGTGGATCCCGAGATCTTAGAGAAGGGGAATCCAGTTTCAATAATGAGATCAATTATAGGATTTCATATCTTAGAGGGTTCAACTATTTTTTTGAATTATAAAGTTTTTATGAAATTATAGCATTGTTAAAAAAACTGATCAAAATTTAATATACTGTGAGTATATTTATATTGAAATATATATGAGTATATATTTCAATATAATATACCATTATGTTTTAGAATTAATATACAGCCATATAAAAATTAATGTACTTTCTATTAATTAATAAAGAATTTTTAATTCTTGCAATATAAAATCTTGTCATTTTTTATCTAATTTCAGAAATTTTCGTGAGTTGTATAAAATTCTTTAAAATGACTTTATTATCCTTCAAAATTTGGCGAAATTCTTTTAAGTTTCGTAAATTCACTGGATATTTTTTGTTAAAATTACTCAATGTTAGGGACTCATTAAATCTTTTAAAATTTCTAAAAATCTACTGGAATTTTGTAAAAGCTATTGGATCGATTCAAAGTCTTTAAAATTACTTAAATCCCACAAAACATGCTAAAATCCCTTAGAATTACCTAAAATTCCATAAAATAAGGACAAATCCGTTAAAGTTATTTAAAATCCTATGAAATTTCATGAAACCCCTTATAATTCCTGAAAATCCCATAAAATCTCGTAAAATTACTATACAATATCTTAAAATCCCTTTAAAATCCTTCAAAATCTGGTGAAATTCTTTAAGATTACTTAAAATTACTAAAAATCTCACAGTCTCATTATATTTCTTAAAATTACTCAAAATTCCATGAAATTTCGTTAAATTCTTAGAAATTCAATATAATCTCACCAAATCCTTTAATATTTTTGGAAATAAATGTTCTTCAAATTACTAAATATCTCATAAAATATCTTAAGTTTCTTAAAATTACTTAGAACCTCCAAAAATATCATCAAATACCATAAAATTACTTAAAATCCCATGAAATCCCTTGAAATTCCTAAAAATCCAATGAAATCTCGTAAATCCTTTGAAATCCCTTGACTCATTAAAATAATTTAATATCCTATGAAATCTTATAAAATTCCTGAAAATCCAATATAATCTCACCAAATCCTTTAAAATTACTGGAAATAAATGTCCATATATGTCAAAATCCCATAAAATCTTTGCTTTTCCTTGTTGTTCCATAAAATTCCTTAAAATTCCATGACTTATCGTTATAACTCTTAAAACTACTTAAAATCCTATGAAATCTTATGAAATTCCTTTAAATTTCGCAAAATTAAGTGATATTTCTTAAACTTACTTAAAATTCCATGAAATCTTTTGAAATCCCTGAAAATCCAATGATATATCGTAAATCCCTTGAAATCCCTTAAGTCGTTTAAATAATAACTTAATATTCTACGAAACATTGTAAAATCTCTGAAAATTACTTAAAATTCCACAAAATATGTAGTCAATTTCCTTAAAATTACTTTATTAATCCTTTAGAATCTTATAATTTTTCCCTAGAAAATATGGGATTGGAAAAATTAAGGGTTTTCAAAAATTTTCAAAATAATTCAGAGATTTTAATTTTTTAAATATAAAAATTTGTAATTCCTAGTCTAATTGTACGAATCTCATTAAATTAGTAAAATCCTTTTAAATTTCTTAAAATTACTCAAAGTCCCATTAAATCCCATTAAAACCCTCAAAATATCTAAAAGTCCAATTAAATTTTGTTAAATCCCTTCAAATATTTTAAAAATCACTTTCAATTTCGCAACATATTTCGCAAAATCTCATGATCTCTTAAAATTGCTAAAAATCCAATGAAATTTCATAAAATCCCTCGAATCTCTTAAAAGTTAAAACTATTAAATAGCCAAAAATGTCTGAAAATCCAATAAAATCTCGTTAAATACTTTCAATTACTTGAAAATCGAATGAAAACTACTAGATTTTTAGATTGTTCAAATTTCTTTAGATTCTATAAAAAAAATTCGCGCAGTTTCTAAACCAATCAGGTTTTCGACAACAAAATGTTCGATATATTGGTAACATCTCTTTTTTAAAATAGGGGATTAATTAATATTATTCAGGTATTCTTATCCTATCTTAAAATGGCTTAACGAAATGTCATCATAAATTCAAAATCGATTTAATTAATCACCAGATCTGTTAATAAAATCATTTTAGTGACTAAACTAGTCAAACCTAAAAAATCTATAAATAGTTAATAGACATATAAAACAGTATCGTATTTTACTAGCTCTGGTAAAGCACTTAACATTAACGAAGGCTGCTTCGCTTACTAATTATGTTGTTTGACGATACAACACGCGGATGTTATATTCTGACGAGATTTGGTTATAATTACTCGTAAAATGATTTGCGGTGAAGGCCATTATCTTTTATTTATACAACTGCAGTGTCAACTGTTCTTCTGTATATTCTAGCATAATTCTATTGTTAAATATTAATACTTTGCCTGTAAACTTTAATAAACGATTAAATTCCTTTCTGCATACGATTAAAACATTAATTTTCCGATTACATTAAATTTACATTTTAAAGTTAATTTTAAAATTAATATTTCTACTTCTTTTATGTATAAAATTATCATTCGTTTCTTTTTCTTATTTCAGTGTTCAATGCTGTGTTCGGGTCGCGGTTTATTGGAAAAATAAGTTTCAATGTCAAGAGATGCTTCGTTTGCGGATGAGACTAACAATTATTCGAAATTACCAAATATCGTACACCTTCGTAGTGACCTAGGTACTCGGCTTGAATCAGGAAATAAAATCTCAAGGACAGCTTGCAGATTTTCTTCGGCATGAAGGGTAAGTCTTGCATGAAATTTTACTTCTTTAACAGAATATTTTGCACTACATTTTTTCTTATTGCTCAATTAAAGCTCTCATTGAGCTTTACAGCTAATACTAATATTCATAATTACAAATATAAATATGTAAAGGTATATGGAATTTAGTTACTTTCATAAAACGAGAGATAACTTTTATTTTATTTTCACGGTTGCATTTAAATCCGGAAATATCCAAGAGCGTGATGAAGCGGCTCTGTTATCATCAGTAATGGTTGCATTACTTCCTAGAATTCGACTATATAATACCGTGAAACGCGAGAATTTCAAAATTCCCTCTGACCACGAATTCCTGCTCTGTATCTCTGGTCGAGTTACATAACGCAGCTAATTTGCATACCCTAATTAACCAACTATGCAGAAAGTAAGGCCTGAAATTAAAATCAGGACCTGCAGAGACTTCCAGATTGTGTTTTTTTGCGTACATTTCCGGTCTTGACTTTCGACGAAAGGCTGTCGTTAGTTAAGGAAAAACTTTTCTCACTCCCGAAGTGACCCCTTTTTTTCTCAGCCCTTCCTTTTTGCATTGCAATACCGACTTTCTTCTATTCGTTCATTTGCACATTGTTTTTGAGGTCGTGTTCAGAATTTGGAAACATAATCCAATTATTTCGGTTTCAAAGCAAATAATCAAGTTTAAAAATAAAACATTGGTTTTATATAAAGCCTATGTTTTATAAAACATAGGCTTTGTTTAAAAATTGCGAATCTGTGAATAATTTCGGCATGTTTTTTATTATCAGTTGAATATAGGAATGTACTTGATTTGCCAGTCATTTAATTCGGGCATCAAAAACAGACAAACTATATTATATATAAGCCAAAGATATTTTCGGTCGATATACATTTCATCGTTTCGTGAATCACGGATGCGAGTAATCGAATAATGGAAATTGCCCAGCAAGTTATGTTCGATCTTGTTAATTGAATTCGCAAGTGATCGAAACTTCGCGCAACTGTCGAATATTGATATTGAAAATGAAAATCCAGTAACATTTTCAGTTTAGAGTTATCTATATTCCCAAAAAAGTTCTTTTTTTATGAAACTATTGCTTTTTATGCAAGTTATAAAGAAGGAAAAAAAGTTTGAGAAATGTTATTTTCGTGTGATGAACACCGTCGAGAGTCACACATCTCTGAGTGAATATCAGACAGAAGCATGTCTATGCATGTATATATTCATGTTCTGGGTTAGTGACCCTAGTTCTTTTCACGATCGCGTAAATTCAGACACTTTTTCGATTAAAAAGAACATGTGTCTCCTAAAGCCATAGAATTTAGAGAAATATTATAGAATAGGGAAATATTTATACATCATTCTATAATTATTCGAATATACAAGTTTGGTCTGGCCAAAACCGGTCATTACTACTTATATAATTCATATTATATAACTATCTATATAATATTCAATTATATATTATATAATTCATTGCATTACGTATATAAACAACTAATTATTAATCGATATGCGACTGGCAGCTAAAGTCTGACTTAAATCAGTCGTTACTACTGAAAATATGAATTTGTCTGACCAAATTTGGTCGTTACTACTCCGGGCTGACCCAAATCAAGCTTACTACTTAAAATACAATTTTTCTGATAATTCTTTCTGATTTTTTCCCTGATAATCAATTTCTAAATTAAATTCATTGAGGCAGTTGATAATATCACTACATGTGAAATAAATATGTCTACTGTTAGGGAATTTAGGGAAATATTAGTCTAGGGAAATATTTATATATCATTCTATAATTATTCAAATATAAAAGTTTAGTCTGACCCGAACCGGTTATTACTACTTATATATTTCATTATAAATTGATGACTTGAAGTTGAAAGAAGAAAAACAAACTAATGGCGCAAAAAAATTTGAGGAAATTATTCGAAATACCTTAAAATTCGTTAAGATTTCCTAAAACTCCTAAAAACCTCTTAAAATTCTTAGAAATCTTATCAAATTTCATGAAATCCTTAAAAATTCTACAAACTCTTTTAAAAATCATATATGTATAGAAATTCTTTTGAAATCCCTCAATAAAATTTCTTAAACAAATTTAAAATCCTTTAAACCTCACAAAATATTTTAAAACTAATAAAAATCTCTTGAAATCTTACGATAACATTTAAATACTCTTTACGTCCTTTAAAATCCATTAAAATTATCAGAAATCTTCTTACAGTCGATGAAATTCTGAAAATTCTATATATAAAATCTTTTTAAATTTAGAAAATCCCTTAAAATTCCTTATAACTTTAAAAATACTCTTGAAATTTCATGAATTCCGTTAAAATCCTGCGAAATATCCTGAAATACCTTAAAATTCTACGAAATCTTTTTAAAATCCTAAAAATTTTTAGATCTTCGTAAAAATCATTTGAAAATGGTCAAAATCCAGTCAAATTCCTAGAACCCTCTTGAAATACCTCTCTAAGAAAAGTAATGTAACCGGCAGCTAAAGTCTGACTTACATCGACCTTTACTACTGAAACTATCAATTTGGCAGATCAAGTACGGTTTATACTACTCATGGCTGGCCCAAATCAGGCTTACTACTTAAAATACAATTTTTCTGATAATTCTTTCTGATTTTTTCTCTGATAATCTCTTTCTAAATGAAATTCATTGAGGCAGTTGATAATATCACTATACGTGAAATAAATATATCTACTGTTAGGGAATTTAAGGAAATATTAGTTTGACCAATTTAGTCTGACCAAAACCGGTCATTACTACTTATATAATTCAATTATCATATTATAAAAAGATAATGAGGTCGAAGTCGCAATATCGTAACGCCTATTCCGCACTCCTGATTCGTCGTGTAAGTATCGATAGTGCGATTTCCGACAATCGATATTTGCCGCATCGTAAATTCCGCGTGAATTGAATTTGAAATTTGGATTTTGGTTTCGTTAACAATCATTTTGTCACGAGTCTAAACTCAAAATAGGTACATTGAAAATCTAGGAATTTTAAGGGAATTTTATGAAATTTTTAAAGATTCCATGGGAGATAATGGAATTTTAAATGTTATGGTAGAATTTTAAAGAATTTCAAGAAGTTGCTCGGAATTTTTAGAATTTTTGACGACTTTGATCAGATTTCAATCAGACTTGAAGGTACTTTTAGGACTTTTAAAATATGTATTTTGTGGGATTTAAATAAGGAATTTAAAACTGTATAGGGGATTTTATTCAGGAATTTCACAAGCTTTTTAGGATCTTAAAAAGATTTTGTAGAATTTACAAAGATTTCGAAGGTTTTCGTCAAATTTTAAGGGTTTTCAAAAAATATTTCTAATTTGTAAAAGATTTTGTAATACTTTTAAGGATTTCATGGAATTTGATGAAATCTTTAATGATTTTAAGAGATTTTAAGAGTTGAAAAATTTCCACAGTTTGCTAGAAATTTGTAGAGATTTTCATTAATTTTAACATGGATTTCAAGATATTAATGATTTAGAAGGTTTTTATGTGCATTTTAAACGAC
>UCOK01017846.1:0-15914 GCA_900474325.1 Synergus umbraculus
AATTGGAACACTCCTTGTTAAAAAAAAGTTAAATTGTCAGGTTTATTAATATAATTAGCGGACCGAATTAAATGCTTCCTATATTCAATCAGGTTGACATAGAACTAATCTCACCTTCTCGGCTGCCTCAATGTATCCCCCCTTTCGCAAGCTCATTCCAGCTTAGACGTTATTTATCTCTCTAAGTATTTATAATCGATAACTTTCCGTACTTTTTATATCTGACAAGAAGTTTTTTGCAGTACCTCGAGTTTTCCCTAGCCTAGGGAATTTTTTTATGTTAGATTCCACAGGCCCACAAAAAAAAGGAGTCTGAACTTTACATGTGACAAAGCTACCCTTATGGATTTTGAGCTGCTGAATCCGAATCCGGCCTTAGAATTTTCCCTAGACCCTACTATTTTCCCCTAGCCTAGGATAAAAGTGTGAATTTTAAAATTATCAGGTTCCGTTGCACTTATATTTATCCTCGTAAAAGTTAATGGAACAACGTAGTTCCTACAAATTTAGGGTCGCTTTTAGTTCAAATTTGACATTAGAATTTTTTTGAAGTACCTGAGAATTTCCCAGCTTAAGGAAAAAAGTGCATTTATGTGGAAAACTTGAGGCTTAACGGAGCTTTTGTTTGGGCACGGAAAAGCTGATGTCTCCGTATTTTAAACTGCAGATTTTATATCTGACAAGAAGTTTTCTGCAGTACCTCGGGATTTCTCTAGCCTAGGGAATTTTTTTATTAGATTTAGGTATGTTTTCTTGTTCTTTTATCATCAAACGTCCTTCGTGGTGGATTCCTTTTGCGTCTTTTTCTTGTACTTATAACATCTCTTTTTAACCTCCAACAAAAATCTGCCATCATGTGTTCATCCAAAATTTCATACATTTACCCTAGGATAAGGGAAAATTGTAGGGTCTACGGAAAATTCTAAGGCCGAATTTGGATTCAGCAGCTCAAAATACATAAAAGTAGCTTTGTCACATGTAAAGTTCAGACCACTTTTTTTTTGTGGGCCTGTGAAATCTAATAAAAAAAATTCCCTAGACTAGGGAAATCCCGAGGTACTGCAGAAAATTTCTTGTCAGATATAAAATCTGCAGTTAAAAATTCGAAAAGACATCGGCTTTTCCTTGTCCAAACAAAAGCTCCGTTAAGTCTCAAGTTTTCCACATAAATGCACTTTTTTCCTTAAGCTAGGGAAATTCTCAGGTACTTCAAAAAAATTCTAACGTCAAATTTAAACTAAAAGCGACCCGAAATTTGTAGGAACTACGTCGTTCCATTAACTTTTACGAGGATAAATATAACTGCAACGGAACCTGATAATTCTAAAATTCACACTTTTATTCTAGGTTAGGGGAAAATTGTAGGGTATAGGGAAAATTCTGAGGCCGGATTTGGATGCAGAAGGTCGAAATCTATAAAGGTAGCATAGTCAGATGAAAAGTACAGACCACTTTTTTTTGTGTCCCTGTGTTATCGATTATAAATACTTAGAGAGATAAATAACGTCTAAGCTGGAAAGAGCTTGCGAAATGGGGGGGATACATTGAGGTAGCCGAGAAGGTGAGATCAGTTAATTGTCAACGTGATTGAATATAGGAAGCCTTTAATTCTGTCCGCCAATTATATTAATAAACCTGACTATTTAACTTTTTTTTAACAAGGAGTGTTCCAATTTAATCGCCCATCCTCTCACCGGAGAAGAAATCTATATTTAATATGATGATGATCCCTATCACCCGGCGCGGGCAGGGTCAGAGCCTGCCGGGGCGCAGTGAAATAAAAGACAATACGTAAAATAATAAAGTTGGGCGCTAGCTAGTATTAACTACCTGTCTAGCGAGGTTAAGTACAATGAAGGCGATAAGCTAACTCATGTTATTTATTAGAGTAACAATTGACTACTTATTAATAGCAAAGTAGAGCGTGGGACATGAGTAGACCCAAAATAACCATGTAAGCGACTAGTTCGTTCCAGAGACATATTTATTTAGAACAATTGGTACTTACATAAATCGACAAACAATCAACTCACGATATAATCGTCAATATCTCGACGTAATCCACACAATCCACTCTCACATGGTTCGCTCAGGAGTTACAATTTTGTCGACAATTAAATACAAGTTATAAAACCTCCTTTCGCCAGGAAGGGTGACACGAGAGTGAGTTTCTCACAGCTGTTCTCGACTACGCAGAGTCGGTAAGATTGCGCACTCGCTACCGCTTGAGCGCAGGACTTCGCCGAAGGTCCACGAGAAACCTACCATACTTTTTATTTTAAATTGACTCGTCAAAGACTCCCGCCTTGACTTTCACGGAAACCTGGAGTTCTTATTCTCAAAATGACTTTCCCGTTACACTCTCCCCCTTCAAACCGTAACGTCGAGGCGAGAGTTGAAATCTAAACCTAAAACTGAGACTATTCATTGAACATTACAAAATTTGACCAATTTGTTCAATTAAACCAAATGACACTTCGACTCTAAATTTAGTAAAACAAATTTGACGAAACAATAAAATATGCGTGTGGAACCAACTATCATAATGAGCCCACCTAACGTTAGCGCTCGGATTACAACAAAACAAAAGCGATTGCGTTATAAGTCGGCGCCAATTCAAAATACAGTACAATCCCGTTTATCCAGCCTTCGATCAACCGAGGTTCCGCGTTATCCGAGCCACCGGACTTATCCGAGCACTCCGCGTTAATCGAGCTATGCACTCAGATAATACGGAAAAACTCGGATAAAACGATAAAACGAAGACTGTTGACTGACCAATATTGACCCTCTTCATAATCAAGTCCTTCAACAGGGCCTGATTGACGATCCTGGAATCCGCTATATAGAGAGGCTGTTCCTCTCCTTTAGGGAGAGGAACATCCACCATCTGTGCCACCATCTGTGGCACTGCCAACTCCTTCAGAGTGTCGCCGAAACTCGGCATAGCATATGGTAACGGAAGAACCATCACCGATGGTGCAACAAGAGCATCAGGCAGCGTTGTCGACTTCACCTCTCCTTCGTTCGTCCTCAAACCCCGTGACCCAATGATGGCACACGGCTTCGTCGCATATTTTCGACACGCAACTGAGCCGGCGTGAGCGCCTTCGTCTTAGTCAGCCTCAATTCAGGAAGAGAAAGATCCTGATTCCCTCCAAAAACTTTTCCACCTCGCTGCTCACTCCCTGCTTCTGGGGTGTCGGAGGACACTGTTCTTTGGAACTTTCAGCCACACTCGTTGAAGCCGAAATCGTCGAACCCTGCTCAGCGCCAAAGAAGCTCCGAGCATCATTCAACACTCTCTGTGTTTCGTGGGTCGTCGAATCGAGAGACCCTAGACGTCCACTGGTTCCATCAGCAACACCAGCAATGCCAGGCATATTGAAGCCATCAATGCCCAACATCCGACGTCTTTTCCCGTTCGGTCTCGAGCTCGAGCTTCAGACAAGACATCTATTGCTCTAACTCCATCTGTTGCATCCTCAACTGTAATACTCGACGAGAGACCGGAGCCTTCGTCGAAATCTCGGAACCTGGAGTTGACGGTTCAGACATCTCCCTCAACAAAATCAGCAACCGTCACGGATGAAAGGCGATTGTACTGTCGCTCCATGACTCT
Source organism: Synergus umbraculus (assembly GCA_900474325.1). Classification (NCBI taxonomy): domain Eukaryota; kingdom Metazoa; phylum Arthropoda; class Insecta; order Hymenoptera; family Cynipidae; genus Synergus; species Synergus umbraculus. The sequence continues at coordinate 3,623 of UCOK01017846.1, forward strand.
TACTGAAAATAAACATTTCTAAGAACGCAAAGATCGACGAGGTATTTTTAAATCGGTGATGCTATACTTTCCGACAAGTTTACCAGACTTGTCCATCAATTCCACCGTTACTGATCCACATACTCTATGAACGAAAGCCGGTCCTATATATTTTTAAGCCAACTTGGAAGAATATGCTTCAGACTTATTGCTCAGTTTTTTGCCAGGGTAATAAACCTCAGTTCCCACTCTGACTTGCACTGATTCCAATCTACTCGAATTTACCTTGGCTAGACGTTTCTCGGTACTTTTCTTTATTTGGCTTTCGACGAAATGACGAAACTCGTCGATTTTACCCATGTGCGCCGTCCATTCTTCAACCGATTCTTTGATCGTCGAATCGTCAACTTTCTCAGTGGACTTAGTTAAATGTTTAACTACCGCTTTCCGACCATGGTTCAAAAAGTATGGCGATACTCCACTGCCCGAATGTGGAACGGTGTTATATGCAAATTTTATTTTGGACAGGTTCGCGTCCCATTCCCTATGATTCTTATTAATAAACGCGGTAATCACCGTTATCCGTTATAATCGACCTTGGTGTTCCCCACCGATCGAAAACAGTTTCGAGCGCTTTTACAACCGATTTCCCGCTCCTACGTCTCACAGGAAATAATTCGACGTACTTGGTATACAAGCCCTGCACCACGATTAAATCTGAATTCCCTCTACTCGATCGCGTCTGCGAGACCATGTTATCAACAGACAACCGTGTCCACGGCGACAACAGGGGTCTCGCTGTTATCTGCTCTTTTAAAGGTTTTTGCTTATATTTAACCTTAAGGCAGGCCTCACAATTCTCGACGGACGATCTGACTTCTTGAGTCATCCCCAGCCAGCAACATCTCTGACTAATTCTATCGAATGTTTTATCTCGACCTAGATGTCCGGCTGCCGGGACATCATGATTTTCGCCGAGACTATTCATCACTGTGACCGGCAATCTTATCGAGCTCCGCGGTTTTCGCAATCCGCCCCCAGCACGATATATCATTCTCTGAGTTGCCAATTGATGAATGACATTGAGGGGAAGACCATTCGGTAACCAATCTTTAAAGGAATCCCCTACGGTCCCTTCCTCCTCGAAACTCTTAGTCGAGAATGAAAGTGAGACTACAGAGTCCTCAAACAATCCTTGTTCTTTATATAGAACACTCTCGATTTCACTGTCCGTATTTTCGGAGTCATTTGACCGCTCGTGCAACACTCGCAACACTATCTGGTCAGAATCTCCGAATCCTCGCTCTGCCAGGTCGCTGACATTATTGTCGCCTAAGTCCCTGGACTGACCGATGATTATCCTTCCCTGCGATTTAGCCTTCTATTCGCATGGTGAGCTTTGTTGTTCCTCGTTAACGCCCTCCACTCTACACGGAGAAAATGTGTTCGTTAAACTTTACTGAACTGTTGAACAAAGTTGGGATATAAGGACAAGTTCGAAAATGTTTCACATTCTTTTAATAATCATTGACAAACTAAATGTTAGAAAATACATGATAGTTCGGTAAACTTTAATACTGTTTAATACTAACGTTGATGAAACATTCTTATTAAGGAATTGAATAATTACTCGAAAGTTCGGTAAAGTTTTATATCATATGCAGAAGAAAGTTTATGTTCCTTATATGAAACTTTATAAAACTATAATAAAGCTTCTCCTTTCCCGCTCTTTAAAATATACTGAATAGTTCAGGAAACCGAAAGTCGGGCAGTATCTCCCACTACTCCCGTAGTAATGTAGGGTCGAATGCAAGTATTACGCACCCGGGACATTTCAACAAGTTTCTAAGCATTAAGTTTTCATTAATTTAACTTTATTGAACTGTAAGTGAAAATTTACCGAAATGCCCCTATGTCCCCAGTTTACTCAACTGAGTTCAGTAAAGTTTCGCGAACTATTTTTCTCCGTGTAGCAATCCGAGGTGTGACTACTGAGGGCTTTTGGCGTTTCTCGGACGCTTAGAGCAATCCGTGTTGAAATGTCCGATTTGTCGACAAATGCAGCAGACCACCTGCGGCTCTGACATGCAATAGCGCGACGAATGTCCCAGCTTCCCGCAATTAGTTAGAGCTTCTTTGCTATTCTTTGCTCCATTCGTTCTCTCATGGATACTATCTAGATTTTCGTCGAGTCTCTGGCGCGTCCACGATTGAGAATTCCGAGCTCCGAAATCCTTTCTCGTATTAGTCGTCTGTCTCGATTGAAAAGCGTCGAAATCCGCGGCCTGTTCGCCGACCGGCTCAAACCGCTCCTGAACGCAATTCATATCTGCTCGACCGAACTTCGTCGTGCTCTCTAAGAATCGACGGCTCTCTGATAACGATAGCTTCTTTCGTTGACATAATGTAAAAACTCGGTATAGTCTCCAAAAGATAGATTTAATATTTGAAATGTTACTCGCGGATTAAATTTCGAGAGAATCTGCTTTCATTGTTCACGAAATTCGGGCGGGTACTGCATACGCTCGAATATTAATCTTGCCCTACACGCGAATTCCGCCAGAGATTGGTTTTTTTCTAACTTCATCTCGTAAACCTCGAAAAGAAGATCGGCGTCGTCTTTTTTCACGCCCCACTCATAACGGAAAGCACGCGAGAAATCTCTTCACGTACAGCAAACAGTGTTCTGGATTTCGTTCGGTCTTTGGAAACGATATTTTCCAGGAACTAACAATTCGACCGATATTCATGGCCATGTCGTTGTTATAGCTGCTACTGGCTCCTCCAGATCTATTTCTGGCTGCAAAGTCGTAAATGCGACCCACACTTGGTCCAGACGGAACATCGCCGTCGCTCGAGTCACCCCCACGCCAAGAAAACAAAGAACCCGTCCTTCGCATCGTCGAAACGTTTGAATTATAGCTAGATAATTGGAAGCCATGTGAACCGTTATTAAGAACTGATATACGCCCTAAATCACTAATCATATTACGATCAGTGCCTCGTAAATCGCGCTGACTGTCGAAAATTTCGCGGTAACGCTCCTCCGTCATGAAAACCTCTCTATCGACTAATTGTCCCTCAGCATCCGGCTCGGCCCTCTCTTCCGAACCCGCGCCATTTCCCTCAGAATGGAAACGTGCTCCCGAGCTAGACGAAGGATCCGGATTCTATCGAGGAAAATCTCTCTCAGCACTAAGATTCCGTTCATTATTAACTAGAAGACCCTTGCGGATCAAACCCGTCGGCAATGCGAACGGAGACTCTCCCCCTTCAAACCTTAAATTGGCGTTTTGTCGCGATGGCACATCGATATTGTCCTTTGCCCGATCTCTACTCGTCGGATTTGGTAGAGGCGATAGCAACCTTTCTAACAGGGCGCTTTGGTGTGAGATGACATCGTCGAAACGACTCGTCAACAATTCGAGCTTACGCGCGAGGACTGCGTGGTCGCATTGCGGCGTGGGCTCTACTGAACCCAGTCGAACAGGTGTTGCTGTTCGCGAGCCGCGTCCTCGGCCCCTTCCTGTGCCCACAACGCGTCCAGGATGAGTTGTTGCACCTGACTGCCTGTTAGGTGTTTCTGCGGTATTCGCACTTGGGGGTAGTTGTACTATCGCGTCCGCCCCACTCGTGCCACTACCCACAGTAACCTCCGCGCCAGACATGCTTTGATGCTCAGGTGCATCCTCGTTTGCATTTCGTCGAGCCTGTGCCCTCTTAGGCTTCCTCCTTGGAGGGGAATACAATAAAGCCATTTTAAGTTTGTTCGTCGAGCCAAAGTCAATTCACTTCCTGGACTCGATACAACTACCTACAACGTAATGAAAAATTAATAAAAGCAATTAAATATCGACCGGACCCAAAGTAAGATTCAACCTCTGTAGTCGGGTCGAGACAATAAAAACAAAAATATAATTTGGAAGATAATCAATATTGTTATTGTCGGAGCAAGATCCAGGACAACAACAATAATAATCCCAATATTAAATTTCAGCATAAAATCTGATTTCAATATTCAATGGATAGAGCAAGATATACCGCATTTCATTTCATAATATTTATCTTGTTCGTCGAGAGCGTTATCGACTTTGCCGTGAACAGGTAGTACCTTTTCCGACGAACAAGACTGTTCTCGTTTATATATTTAATAATCTTTAAAATTTCCTATTTGTTGAGGAGCAAGATCCGTCAACTTGTGAATAATATTGATTGTGATCGTCGAACCCGTTACGGACTTTACACCGCAAACAGGTGTAAAGAGATTTATAATATTCAATATTATTATTATAAATTCTCCCACTAGCTACGGAGACATGACTCAAGTATCCACAATTTAACTTTCCGTGCGAAATGTCTGCAAAAATAACCCTGTTTTGTTTTGGGTCTCTAGTAGGAGCAAGATCTATACTAACGACCTTGAAATATTCAATTTTAACATGTAATTAACGAACCTGTAGAATTGATGAACAAATGACAATAATTCCAATTTCAAATTGCAAGAAACTTGAATTCGAAATTAAAACAAACTTGTTACAATATCCTATTCTAAAAAGATCATACGTATCGATAATCGAAAAGTGTAACGCTGAAATGCGTGGACCCGATTCCTTATTGGTCAATACAGTTCGTGACGCGTCGTATATCAATAATCGAGGCACACGCGGGAAATTTTAAATCTTTATATTGTACAAAATCGCTTAAATTAAAAATAAAGACAATCAATCCGCGCGCGGAAGCGCGCGTTCGGTCTCGTATCTGTAAATAATCTGGGTGAAAAGCATCAAAAAGCATTTGTTAAATTAATCGTCGAAAATAAGCATTACAATAGAAAAATCGAAAGCAAAAGCGCTACACAAAATGGCTGTTTATGCGTTTCTACAAGGGGACAACGGCTTCGCAAGTCGACGCCATGACACAATTTCATCGAAACTATTGCAGAATTCATAATTTTCCGACGAAAAATACCCAAAGCTGTCCCACGTTGGACGCCCAATGAGAAGGAATCTATATTTAATATGATGATGATCCCTATCACCCGGCGCGGGCTAGGTCAGAGCCTGCCGGGGCTATAATATATTGATGTTATTATTATGTTATTATTATTGTTTATATTGATGTTATTATGGTAGCGACAACAACTCTCGAACAGTACTTGATAATTTTCAATAAACTATTTTAAAAGTTGGTTTCATATAGACTCGAGTTGACATTAGGCAAATTTAAATTTATGTTTACGTCGTTATAATTCTTAGGGTTTGAAATTAGCGAACAAGGTATCAGGCCTACCCCACATGGAATAAATAAATAATAACAAAATAAAAGTGATAAATCTAGTCCCTATAAATGAGCGAGGCGTACACAGTTTGTTAGGGCTCACGTCATGGATTTTGCGAGAGAAACTTGACGAATGATGAAAAAATTGTGTGTAATTGAAATTGTAAATAAAAATATTTATTGTATGCGCTCGAGGACGGACGAAAAGTCAGGAATGGCCGACATTGAAAGGTATAGAGTCGGTATATCGTATTGACTATAATTATTGACGTAGTATTACACAAGGACACAAAAAAAAAGTGGTCTGAACTTTACATGTGACAAAGCTACCCTTATGTATTTTGAGCTGCTGAATCCGAATCCGGCCTTAGAATTTTCCGTAGACCCTACAGTTTTCCCTTAGCCTAGGGTAAATGTATGAAATTTTGGATGAACACATGATGGCAGATTTTTGTTGGAGGTTAAAAAGAGATGTTATAAGTACAAGAAAAAGACGCAAAAGGAATCCACCACGAAGGACGTTTGATGATAAAAGAACAAGAAAACATACCTAAATCTAATAAAAAAATTCCCTAGGCTAGAGAAATCCCGAGGTACTGCAGAAAACTTCTTGTCAGATATAAAATCTGCAGTTTAAAATACGGAGACATCAGCTTTTCCGTGCCCAAACAAAAGCTCCATTAAGCCTCAAGTTTTGCATATTTATGCACTTTTTCCCCTAGCCTAGGGAAATTCTCAGGTAATTAACAAAAATTCTAAATTCAAATTTGAACTAAAAGCGACCCGAAATTTGTAGGAACTACGTTGTTCCATTAACTTTTACGAGGATAAATATAAGTGCAACGGAACCTGATAATTCTAAAATTCACACTTTTACCCTAGGCTAGAGGAAAATAGTAGGGTCTAGGGAAAATTCTAAGGCCGGATTCGGATTCAGCAGCTCAAAATCCATAAGGGTAGCTTTGTCACATGTAAAGTTCAGACTACTTTTTTTTTTGTGGGCCTGCGGAATCTAATATAAAAAAATTCCCTAGGCTAGGGAAAACTCGAGGTACTGCAAAAAACTTCTTGTCAGATATAAAAAGTACGGAAAGACATCATCTTTTCCGTGCACAAATAAAAGCTCCGTTAAGCCTCAAGTTTTGCACATTTATGCACTTTTTCCCCTAGGCTAGGGGAATTCTCAGGTAATTAACAAAAATTGTAAATTTAAATTTGAACTAAAAGCGACCCGAAATTTGTATGAACTACGTCGTTCCATTAACTTTTACGAGGATAAATATAACTGCAACGGAACCTGATAATTCTAAAATTCACATTTTTACCCTAGGCTAGGGGAAAATTGTAGGGTATAGGGAAAATTCTGAGGCCCGAAAGAGCTTGCGAAAGGGGGGATACATTGAGGCAGCCGAGAAGGTGAGATTAGTTCTATGTCAACCTGATTGAATATAGGAAGCATTTAATTCGGTCCGCTAATTATATTAATAAACCTGACAATTTAACTTTTTTTTAACAAGGAGTGTTCCAATTTAATCGCCCATCCTCTCACCTTATTCTAAGAGTAAGGAGAAATACTCTTACATGAAAAAACAAATACTATCTACATTGCTTTCTTTTTCTTCTGAACGACCGAATCTATAACGCTGAACTTTCTCTTCTGTATACTGTGCTTCAATTTGTCTACAGTACTTCTTTTATCTTTCTCTGTACAGTGGGACCTCGTTCGTGTCGCATATTAGGGACCGGGAACCTCGCTCGTGTCGCAAACTTCCCTTCCGGTCATTTCAGGGGCGTACTTAGGTAGCATGAGTTATAAAAGGGGGCCCTCTTTTTCTGTAGAGACAGACATTAATTTATTAATGCATACAATTTTCTTATTGCAAACAAGGTAAAATAAAATGTGCCCCATATCATACGTGCAAACTCCTTCCAGCAAATCATGTCAACAAAATAATTGAGAACAATGTGGTAAAATGTAACGAGATTTAGATATAAAATATCTGCCTTAACCCTTTGAGTCCGTACGTGCCAAATCTGGCACATTCATTTTGTAGAGCTCTCCTCAAAATTTCCTGGCGGCAAAATGATAAAGTTTCCGTGTTAGTATCTTCAATCTACGTTAGATGTAACCACTAGGACTCATAGGTCACGAAATGTTTATTTTTTTTTTATTTTTTTTTTTTACTTTATGCACTCTATTAGTGGGAATCAAAGATAGATCTAAAAGGAGAGCATTTTTATTGAACTTTGTGAAAACTATGATTTATAAATCTAGTAAACATTATGGGCAAAAAAACTTTAGCGTTCTTAAATAAATATGTTATTACATTAAAATTTCAAGATATTTATATTTTTCAAGGTTTTGATTCAAAAATCGCTTCACATAAGACTTATAGAATTAGATGTAAAAATTAAAACTCTTTTTTAAAATAATTCTGTTCTTCTAGTCTACGTCGTTGTGAACAAAACTAACTGAATAGAATGAATAAAAGAAATGAATTGAAGAGATGAATAAAACTATAACATTTCCTTGAAAAAAACTTTCTTTTCCTCTTTTTCTACATGTAAAAATTAATGTATAATCTTTCCTTTTTTTCCCCCTTTTTCGTGAAATATTTCCCCTATTTTCCAGTTTTTGAGCTCATTTTTCGCTGAGCACCCCCCGTAAGGGGTATGGCAATTAATTAGCTGTTGTAAAAATGACAGCCAAACATTGTCGAAGGGTGAGTTGACAGCTAAGGAGGCAGATGTTACAATGAATTGCCGGGTCCGAGTAGATAAATTGTGTCGCTATTGATTGCCCAAAACCTTTTTAGTGTTAGTGCATTTATATTAAAAGGGATGATCGTTTTCTTTAGGAGACAATGTATCAGATGCGCAAATGGCTACAGTATTTTAGCGAATATGTATAATATATGTTTGATTTTATGACTCTATCTGTATACACTTTTGTATAAATGCATTTGCTATTTTAGAGTTAGAGCCCACGCAGAAAAAAAATCTGTTGAATCTACAGAACAATCTGTAAAATTTACAGATTTAATCTGCTGGAATAGAGACAACAAATTATTTCTGTAGATTCTATAGAAAATTTTTGTTAGCCAATTCTGCAGAATATACAGATAAAAAGTGTTGAATCTACAGAAAAAAAATCTGTAGATTCTACAGTTAAAATTTTTAAATTTTACACTTACAGATTTTATGTACTTTCAAACATAAAAATAAATGCCTTAGAAACAATTATTAATTAGGAACATGATTTATTCGTATGGATATACTTATAGCCAATCTATATTTGTAAATTTTAATGCATATATATGGGGCATTATTCCCCAAGTGTACCACCCTCAGAATTCGACTTTGTCTGATCGAACTCAAACTTGGGTAAAGTATAGTCCTAGTAGGTACAACTTTAGAGGAAAAAGATTTTTTCGATTGGATAAAAATTTAACGAGATAGAGGAGAGGGAATTTTTCGCATTTTTTCGATTTTGTGCGGTTTCGTGCTTTTTCGAAGGTATTAAGCTCCTTTCCCATGGAATATACAAAATTTTGTCCCACATGTTTTTGATAACTTTTTTCCTGGTATTATTATTATTATTATTATTCGCGCAGGTCAAACAAATGCTCCATAGCACTGCGGTAAAACATATTGTACTATGCCCATTGCATTAAACATCGCCTAATAGATAGCTTTTTGCCATAAATGCATATATTGCTCTATAAGGGATGTCATCAAAATCCTCTGGGCTTAAAAAGTAGTCCCCAAGATATTTTTCCCTAAGTATAGCAAGCGCATCACATTCGCATAATATGTGATGCGCTGTTTCCTCAGAGTATCCGCATCTACGACAACGAGGATCGACCTGAAATCCTATCGTGTGTAGGTGTTTATTCAGGTGACAGTGGCCAGTTAATACCTCTACCACGATCTTTACCTGCCTCCTTTCCATATTCAATAAGTGCTTTGACCTTTTTGAATATGACGTACTAATGTACTTCTTCGAATGCACTAATTCTTTAACTTCATCCCACTGTCTCCCATGTAGCCATTGAGCCCATTCCTCGACTGCTCCTTTAGCTACAGCTTGTGATATTCCACACTAGGGTTCTGGTCCAATAAAGGGCATTGAAGCTCCCTTTTTTGCCAATGCATCCGCCTTTTCATTTCCCAAGATATCTTCATGACCAGGCATCCAAATTAGTTTTACCCAATTGACCGCTGATACTTGAAGAAGGATCTGAACACAACTCCATACCAACTTGGACGTAAACACCTGAGAGTCAAGGGCCTTCAGTGCGGCCTGACTATCAGAACAAATATACATGTGTTGGCATTTATATGCCCGCAAACATATATCTTCAAGACACGTCTTTATAGCAACCACCTCGGCTTGGAATACTGTGGGGAATCTACCAAGTGCTAATGAAATTTCAGCCCTTGGCATCCTCCCACAGACTCCAGCTCCGATGCCCTGGGAGTCTTTAGATCCATCCGTATACCAGATGAGCGATCCCGGTTTAAATAACACTTCTCGCTTCTGTTCATCATGCCATATTTTCCTATCTGGGAAAATCACTTTAAAGGGCTTCATGAACGAAAGTTTCCTATTCATAACGTCCATTTCCATTCCTAGGACGTCACTTTCACAAAGGTAATTCCTTCTGATTCTGTCCAAGTAGGCCTCCTTAACCGCACCACCGAGTCCTTTTACCATTAGTCAATGCGCCTCCATAGATGCTTGTTTCTTTATTAAAATGTCCAATGGAGGCAGTCCCAATAGTATCTCCACTGATGCAGTCGGTGTGGTCCTCATTGATCCAGAAATCGCCATAACGAACACTCTCTGTAGGCTTTGTAATTAACTCTTACAGCCCGTCAGTTTCCTGGTATATCGAATGATCATAACCATTTTTTAAAAAATTGAAAATTTGACCGATTTTTTTGAAAATCAAAATAGTTTTGGCTTTTGCAGAAAAAAAGCGTGTTTTTTTTCTTTTTTTTTTTAATAAAGCTTAAGGGTGCCGTCCTATGGTAGCAGAAAACGCAAAGCAGAAAATCTTAAGAGTGAAAGAGACTAATGATTTTCTGCTCTCTGCTTTGTATTTTCTGCTGCCATAGGACGGCACCCTAAGTCTTTATCTTTCGATGCTGTAAATTTCATCTTGCAGTTTTTTGTTGTTTTCGAGAAATTAAATGAAGAATAAAGCGCCACGCCGACGGCGCTCGAGACTACTGGGCTTCTCGCTCGGCGGAACTTCTTCGAGCTCATTTATCGTATCAATTATGAATATTTATTATTTATTAAACTGCCCTCTACATTGTACAGGGTTGAAATTGTCATTAAAGTTTTCTAATGCCTGTATTACAGTCATTGTAGGGACGTAATATTAAGGAAATAAATTTGTCCAACACCCGCGAGGGAAATGCCACTTCGGAGGCTCGTCTCGAGAGGGAGAAGTTGTCGATTTCTCAAATGATGACGTCAAAGTTGTATGTGCAACGTGTGGACAATGGCGATTCCACTCGTTGCACAATCTACTATTCTATCTAATAAATATATTATATTACGTAGAAATTCACTTTTTGCTTAATATAACGTCCCTACAATGAGTGAAATGCAGGCATTAGAAAACTTTAATGACAGTCTCAACGCTGTACAATGCAGAGAGCAGTTTAATAAATAATAAATATTCATAATTGATACGATAAATGAGTCCGAAGCAGTTCCGCCGAGCGAGAAGCCCAGTAGTCTCGAGCGCCGTCGGCGCGGCGCTTTACTCTTTATTTAATTTTTCGAAAACAACAAAAAACTGCAAGATGAAATTTACAGCATCGAAAGATAATGACTTAAGCTTTATTAAAAAAAAAAAGAAAAAAAATCACGTCTTTTTTCTGCAAAAGTCAAAATTATTTTGATTTTCAAAAAAATCGGTCAAATTTTCAATTTTTCAAAAAATGGTTATAATCATTCGATATACCAGGAAAAAAGTTATCAAAAACATTTGGGACAAAATTTTGTATATTCCATAGGAAAGGAGCTTAGTACCTTCGAAATAGCACGAAACCGCACAAAATCGAAAAAATTCGAAAAATTCCCCTTCCCCTATCTCAGTCAATTTTTATCCAATCGAAAAAATCTTTTTCCTCTAAAGTTGTACCTACTAGGACTATACTTTACCCAAGTTTGAGTTGGATCAGACAAAGTCGAATTCTTGAGGAATAATGCCCCATATAAGAAAGAAAATTTTGCACACATCGCTGGGGGGAATTGAACGCACGACCTATGGGACGATAGTCCATGACCTTAACCATTATCCTAACTCATGACATAGTGTTTCCCCAAATTTTTCCATAATGCACTCAGTCATACACAAACATTAAAGTCAACAGATTGAGTCTGTAAAATTTACAGATTTCCTCTGTTAAATTTATAAATTTTCGGCGCTCCAAATCAACAAATTTTTTATGCTATGTTAGCAGATGACTCTAAGAGAAGGATTTCTGTAAATTTTACAGATAGAGTTGTAAGATTAACAGATTTTATCTTTTAAAATAATTAAAATGTCCAACAGATCTGAATCCGTAACTTTAACAGCAGAATATTTCTAACATGATTATTCCTGAGTTATGTATTCTATTTATAGGAAAATTCAGATCCAAGTGCGCTTAAAAAATTGTGCGTGTAGTTACAGAATTTAACGGGTGCAAATACATAGATTTTTATTTGGGATGCCAAAGCGAGTTTTCTAATAGTCCAGACGCAATTTTTTTTTGGAAATAACCTCTGAATGACCCTTAAAAATGTGTGCCGTGGATCAATTGCCAAAAGGTGTTTTTTTTTTAAAAAGAATTTTCAAAAATCAAGATTGCGTGACGGACCATTTCTATTGCGTTGTAAAAAAAAAGTTCCAATTAAAAAAGATAACGTGCAAAATTCTAAGAAAAACAAAAAACAAGCGAACCTTCTATCTCTAATAGGATTCGAGTTACAGTCATTTCAAAAAACCACTTTTTTTCTGAATTTCGTCGAAAA